>JAPYZF010000804.1:0-14573 GCA_030523045.1 Meteorus cinctellus
CCCCCCCCCATATATATGTGCAGCAGAGTCCAGAGTCCCTCGAGACTTTCATACATTCAGGATATATGTAACGAAGAGAGTCCAAGGAAGTCGCCTGTGGCGTCACATATTTTAGGGCTCCCCTCCTGTTACTCTGTCCCGCTATACGCATCGTCGTTCCTCTGTGACCACGTCGATCATATTACCTGTCCACAGCGCGGGCCGTAGCCGTGTTGTATATTGTTCATGCACTTACCTCTGCTTCTACTTTTCTCACAAATCTATATATATATATGCAAACAAAGATTCCGGAACATGAAATTATGAAACATTCGTGTAATGACACTACATTTGGGAAGACACATACATTTATGAGGATGAATGCATATTTTATACCCGAAAACACTGTGTCTTCTGTCAGTTTGACATTAACAAATAAGAAAGATAAACATCGGATTTTTCAATCGCACGATGATATTCACTTGTCTAATATTTTGGGCTAAATCCTATCGGTTACTTTGAGACGTTGGAAAAAAAAGGGTGAGTCAGAATGTTCAAAATGTTGCTCCAGGAGTATCGTATAGGTATGCATATAACTTCTCTTTTCTCCACGTGCACTAAGCTTTTCGTTCATGAAATATATATATGTATCGGCTTATCATCTTTGTATCGAACTCTTCGCGAGTCCGTACTTGCTCAAGGCAATTCCATTCCCATTCTTTTTTTTACTATATTCCGTTGCACTCATTTCCTTCAGCATTTTCATAAAGCAATACTTTTTTTTCCAAATTTACTTTTTCATTCCATGCACTTTGTTTCGTAGAATAAATTGGAAGAAGGAATATTGCCAGATTCTGAATAATTATAATGAACAGTCGAAACACGTGGATAACTATAATTTCCCAATAACTATATATATTCATATACATAGATATGTGTATGGATATGCGCTGCGTTCAATCTCCATAACACGCGTCGAGCGATCTCGCCTTTTAGGCATATCTATCATAATTTATGTATACACTCTCATATTAATAGATAATGCAGTACAACATATAAAGAAATACATCCTTACACAGAGATGAATGCGTCATGATAGACAAAGGAAATAATTATATTACGGAACAAGTATCATCGCCTTGGTTTCAGATTAATACAGATCGAAGAATTTTGGTGCAACATCGTTCACAACATTTCTGTGTAGTATTTTCCATTTTTCAACCGAGTATTGGAAGCAAAATGAGAGTATTCCAGTTTGCGCGTGAAGATTGCATTCATATAATCCAATAAGTAGAATCAGATCAATAATTTAAGTATTGACAATTTCCCTCTCGATAGAGGGAAGAAATGTGGAATTATCGATGGCATTAACAGTCAATAATTCTTCCGTTCAATAATTCTGTGACGCAGATATGGTCAAACAGTTTTGAACTGTTTCAGAGAATAATATAGTGACACAAAATATAAGATTGAGTACGGTGTCGCACTAATTCGCTGACCCGTCTAGAGTTAGACGACTCACTAGAGCCATGTGTGTGAACGCATATGAATTCGTCGAAATTTCAAACTAACTAGTGAACTTTATATTATTGGTGCTATCTACATGTGAAGTCTCCGAGCCTTATTCCCATTCCAATCAATGCGATTATTAACCCGATTTTTTTCGTCTCGAGGAATAAACAATAACTAACATATGTGGCGAAAAATTGTAGAGGGTCATGTAGAACTGTGAAGCGCATTCAACTTTCTTCTTCTAGAAAATTCTACATATTTCAGATAATATTTATCACCAAAGAAAATATATGAATTCTCTTAGAATTATGGTGAATGAACAATCAATAGATTTAGTTTCACTGTAATAATTTCAGTTCGATCATGTAATAATCACAGTTGTATTCGATAGATCCGAAACAGTATTAGATGAGTTATACCGTATATTCATGTAGTAAGAGAGACATGAAAATACTTACGATTTTATACAAATATTGCTGCAATTCACGAGGATATACATCAATTGATTCATTATGTGATAAATGATTAGAATACTTTCGTAAAATTTTTAATAGCTCGGCTTTATACAAAGTTACTATACCTCCCGCATCACTCTAAGAGAGATCACCACTGCTCTAATGTTTTCAATTTTTATCGATTAAACTTCGAATCGTCTCGACCAGAAAAGTAATTCAAACGCACAATATTTTATTCGTTTTTACCGTTACAATGATACATATTTTGACCTACAAATTGGATGAGAATTGAAGAAAAATTGATTGCAATACTTATGGAAGAGTTTGGGAGATTTATGCTTATTTTTTTTTGTAATTCACGCAAAGATATATCCCCAATTGTTGTAACGAAAAAATTGTTATGTATTTGATCCTATGTCTATCATACCGGTGACATTAATGAATAATATTCAAATGTACGTGTATACTACGTATCATAGTACACGCAGTCAAATGGTAGTTAAACAAAGTTTTTACATCAATTTTCATTTAAAATTATGTTTCAATATTTTATGACCAACTATTTTTCATTCGATTAGAACATATTTAGAGATATCACAGTGTTTCGGCCATTAAAAAATAATCATTAGCAAGCGAGATGTAAGCGATTTTGTCAGCACTCTACACTTTGACCGCCTATTGTATTTAATTTCGCTTACAAAATATTGTTATTCACTTCAATGGATCTATAGTGGGGTTGTGATGCGGTGACGTATCATTTTGATATGCTTCAATTATTTTGTCTATTCATCCGAACGCGACGTCTTTAGCATACGGCGAAACTGCAACAAGCGGGAAGTTTATCGGGTATGCCTGATTATAAAGTATCATTCAGAATGATTTGAAATTAATTTTTTTGAGAATTTTCTGAAATATTACATTCTAATGAGGTATTACACGCGCGGTGCAGCAATCGCGTGCGGTGTGCCTTAAAGATATTTGGTTGTGACGATCATGGCGTGACAGTGCTGCGGCAATTTACAAAAAAATTTGAATGTCTCAACATTGAGCGACAGTACTATGGCTCTTGACAAGTGGTGTGACCCTAATGTAGCCGTGAAAAATACATAATTATTCTTCGAATATTTGTATTTTCGAAAATTAGATTTGTGTATGAATCTACCATTGAGAGTAACATATATAGTCAGTTGCCTCCGATATTTTCCATGCAACTGTAACTGAACTAGGAGTTTAATTTTATATGTATTCATGTGAGTCAACTTGAATTGCATCAAAAATATAAAATCATATGATGACTTAAGGGTGTAGTCTAGTTTGTCGGCTGCAAAAATAGGCTATTTTCGGGAATTCCTCGTGAGCTCGCTATATGAAATATATATTCATAAAAAAAGCTAGGGATGATAGATAAAGTCTCAAATTACAAGAATAAACATTTTTTCATTAATTTTCTTCATTTTGTTTACACACACTATTTTTATACAAAATAGACTATTATCATGTTAAAATATTGATTTTTACTTTTTTTTTTTACGAATAACAGCGAAAAAACCCAACAATTTTTTCAATGTTTTTGGTTTTTCTTACTCAAAATTAGCAATAATGGCTGAAAATTTATATCAATAGTCTATTTTGTAACCATTGTCATACTGAATCTAAAACATTTCGTTTTTTTTGTTTCAGACAAGCCATTGCCGAGATATCGTGTATAAGCCGACCTGCCTCCAAATTATGGCGTTCCGTTTAAGTGCGAATTTTGTGTAAAGAAAAATGAATAAAATGAATGAAAAAATGTTTGCTCTTGTAATTTAAGACTTCATTTATCATCCCTAACAACTTTTATAAACACATCTTTTATAGCAAGCTCACGAGAAATTCCCGAAAATGACCTATTTTATTAGCCGACGAAGTAGACTACACCTTTAAGGGGGTATTCTACTCTAGAAGCCCGAATTTCGGGCGTTTTTTGATGGTCAATAGAAAAAAAAGCAATCAACATTTCAACTATACATTTTTTTGTCATTCATTTATTGATATTTTGAGAATTCCCAAAAAAATGTTCAAAAAAAAATATATACATTTCATGGAATTACACGCTGTTGAAGTAGAGGGGGAAGAAAAAAATGGCGTGTTCTGGCGTGCATGATTTCTACCCTTCTGGTCATCCGAAACAAAAAAACCGAACGGATTTTCAATAAGTATAGATGCCGCTATGGTATGAACCTCGGACAAATAAAAAAAAAGTTTTTTGCTAAAATTGCGGCCGCTTGAAAAAAAAATTTATTTTTGTATTGTGCGAAATTTTTTTTCATGTCAACAATAGGTTCCATAATTGAATGATTTCTTCTCCTATATAGGGGAACTAAATCGTTAATATTGTAATTTTAATATAATTCTCAACATATAGTCTTGTGTTTGAAGAATTATTACTTCAGTGTCAATGAGAATTGCTACGATATTACTTGGTGAGGTGGACGAAAGTACGATTTCCCACGAGACATAATGTCAAATTTTTCAAAAACCTAGGGATTTTGAAACCTAGGGTTTATAAAAGTTTAATTGTATCATTTTTATGCCTTTATCTAGAGATGGTGTAGGTTCAGTAATTTTCTCAATGAGAAATCTCGTACCCCGTATATACCGCCTTAAACCTCTCATGCTTAGTCTCTGAGAGGATATATACTACGTATATAATAATAAATGAGAAAATGTCATTGAACTTAGCCGATCGCCTATAAAACGTATAACTGGGAATAGACATGTAAAAAAAATATGGAGAATCGCGATGCTGAAGTTTGGAATAGAAAGCGCAATGTTAATTTGGGTATTGGAATTTAGAAAATCAATTGAAGATTGGATAATCGGACACATAATTTTTAATTACATAGATGAAATACGCGTGAACATGATATATCTATTTTACGATATTGCCACATCTGATGTAATTGCATAGTAAGCCGAATCGAGTTGAGCACCAGTTCACTAAATTGCCGTGTTATGTGCTTCATTTGTCACTTCATTCATATTTACCTATACCTTCTTGGCTGATTAATAAATGTACATGCATATGAGCATATACGGACAGCAGGTCAACCTTTTTCGAATGAAGAAGAAAAAAATGCCTGGGCTGAACGCTTGTATAAGATCTATAGCGGGAATACTTGAGAGTCGTATGAGAGATGATCACCCACGCAAGTGAATGTAAATTACCAGAGGCTGTGAATCATTTTGAGAATAGACTGCGTGCGCGAAGAGAACCGTCGAGCATCAGTGGTCTTACATGGTCGCGCAGTTACACAAGATGAAAATGAGCGCTCAAACTGACGAACAATCGACCATAGGGAGGCATCTCGATCCGCATGAGAAAGGCAAAGGCTGATTTCATGCCGACTAAACCATAGATTGCCGTGGGACGCGCTTCAGGTCTTAACTCCCACCTCATGTCCACAAATAATCCTTATTATATATATTTCGATTGGGCTGCATTCTAATGTAACAAAAGTCATGAATCACTGATACACAGGTTATTTAACGCATCAGAATTCAACGACCTTACAATGTAGTTTCAAAAAGAGTAAAAAAAATATCTTCCGATAAAGTATAAAAGAAAAAAATATACGTTTAGGTTATGTGTACATATAAGCGTCCCAATGTTTTTTCATCCGTAGCGAAGCCATCGTAAAGTCTTGGTAAATGTAGAATTCAGTTAAGTATCCTGCGGCGACTCGTGGAGATCGTGAGCGTGAGGTAGATAGGCCTATAGCTGCTTTGGATGGATACATATAAAGAGCGGGGATAAGGAAGGTGAGGGCGTCATGCAGAGCATTTTGAACAGTCAAAGCGAACATTTATATATATGTACATACGCGAGAACAACGCAGAACGAGAAGTTTCATATGCATTTATATAGCATGGAAAATTTCAAATATAATGAAGGCATAAACCGACACCGACTACGATTCGATTTTCACATACAATTATTGAGCAAACAATGAAAACAAGACTGAATTTTCGGTATGACGATTGATGACCCGCGAATTCTGTTAAATTGGTAAATTGGTAAATTGGTAAATTCGTCATTGAGATTGGTGACGACCGTCTACTATTTGAGTCTCATTGGTGATGATTTGTTCGTTGAAGGGTTACAGCGGGTGATCAAAATACCCTTAGGTATGGTCGGTGTGCAGCGTTCATTAATATTTCATTTGGTGCTTATCGTTTCCATACGATAGCGCATGGCACAGCCGCAGGGCATCGTTACTGGCTCTGTAAGCGTCAGAGAGGCAGAGAGCGGAGACTCTGTCGGCCGAGTGCCTTAGGGGCCAAGAGCGCGCGCAGAGCATTGTTTCGTTCTCGCCTACGGCAAACGCGCGTGTTTCCAGTCCCTTCATATCAGCCTGCTCTAGCCCCTTGCGCACGTCGCATCACTTTCTATCTCACTTGCGTTTATTTTGCATCTGAATACCTTGCCAAGCCCTGCAAACCCCGAAAACCCACCGCGCGTGCGGTATCCACTCTGCCCCATTCCTCTCCTCTGAGCTCACTCATGTACTGCGGCTCGATGCCAACGCGCTATCTCCAACCGTTTCCGTACCCACTACCCACTATCCACTACTCACAACGACCAACCTCGTCCACGCTTCAGGGTTTCCTCTTTCTCCCTTGCCTTCCCTTCTGTATCTCTTGCTTCTACACATGCACCGTCGTGCCACAGCACATCTTTCCATGCGCGGCATTATTTCTACCTTGCCCGAGGTGGCCAAAATGGCTCTGCCTCGCGTCTGCCTGCATTGCTTCAAGCAATAACCTCACTGCCGTCGTCGTTCCCTTTTTCTTCTTCTTCTTCTTCTTCTTCTTCTTCTTCTTCTTCTTCTTCTCCTTCTTCGTCTTGTTCTTCTCCTCCTTCTTTCACCACCACCTTCTTTTTGCCTTTTCTTACTCTGATCTGCCCTCACCTTTCTTTCCGTTACGCTTAAGCTCGCTAACTTCAAATTTCTTCCTATGTGGAGGCGGACAAACAAGTTCTCGTGACTGTTTTATTTTTATTCAAATGTTATTTATTTGCTACGACAAAAATAAATATCATAGAACATATATTCAATTGTAATATATACATATATAAATCATGTATTTGAGACGTATTATTTTGTTGTTGTAGTTTGTCATGCGAAGATGAGTCAAGAGACGAGGATGCAGCAGATGGTACCAATAGGACAATCTATCGCAGATTTCTCTTGAATCTGGGGGTTACAGTTCGTCATACACTCACCACCGAATTCAAGGCACATGGTCCAGAATTGAGGGCGAACTGTAATTGAAATGGATACAAAATTAATTTAAATTCACAGTTGATTACCCCATTCTGGGGCAATGCTTTCATTTTTCGCGCATTTCAAGCAGTGTCGATGTAATCCTTTGAACAGAACACTGTCCGTATAGTGTTGCATTCAAGTTAACATGCATCACAATGGAGCGAATAACTGATTGTCTGTGAAGCCATACTGTGTGGTTTTGCATAATAAGTTCATAAAAAAAAAGTTTTCTCTATTTTCCACTCAATTCTAACACAAATGCAAAATTATAAAAATTTGATGAATCACAATCCATTCGTTTTCGCAAAAAATTGATAGTAGTATTGAAGAATATTGGTGCCAAATTTGAGACTATTTTATGTCAGATATCGGTTATCAAACTTGACATTTTCTACGTGAAAACATGGACTTCTTTCAAAAAGTAAACAAAATGAACATTTTTCAAATATTTACTAACGAAAATGTAAGGAGGTGTGATGACGAACACTTGAAATCCGAGACAATAATAGTTTAGCTTATAAGAAATAACATATAATTTTTATTGACATTTTGTAACCATGCAATGAAATGGTATTGACATTCGAGAAAATTATTTTTTCCTCCCTAGCAAGACGAGTAAGTAAACTTTGCTCCATAACATCTGATACGACATGCGAAAAAAGAGGACTATTGTTGATTCAACTGATCGCAGCAGTAATATTTTTTCGAAAAGAGAACGCCCGATTACGGCGATGAAAATTGCAAACTTTAAAATTCGATTTTCGGGCAAGATATCAATACTCATGCACATAACTGAATCACACGGATGTGTGAAAAGAGCAATGTTGCGACGCTTTAAGTTTCATGTGGAATTACGTGAGACATGCTTTCATTCGGTTTTCCATAAAATTAAATGAATTATTCTCAATCGGCCATGCATCTCTAATTCCTAAGAACTTTCATTGTAGCTTCGTCCTCATATGTATTTATGTTAGAAGAACCTTGATAGCTGTATTATCTGAACAGATGAGCGAAAAACTAATGAAATACAAATGTACGGTTATCATCTGACATAGATTTGATTTTTTTTTCTTCCATTTGGAGTTTTATATGCAGATTTTTGGAAAATTATTGAAAATAGGATTTGAAAAATAGAGTCTAGTGTGTTTTTGCCAAGGATTGAAAATCATTTGTTCTCTTCTACCGGACTCTGAATAAAGCTAAATTTAACATAGTCTGATATGTGCTTTTGATTGTTATAATAAATTATCTGTGTCACAGACGCTTTAAATGTTACAAATGAGTCCACGCCAAGTGTGTGCGACAATTAAGTGATAAAGGAATAATGGGAACTATACGAGTTACTTTTTTTTCATTCTGCCACCTAAAGTACAAGGAACAAAAATAGTGCTAGGGAATACTGGTCGATGAGTGCACGAGAACACTCACACGTATGTTAATTTGTTACCGAAGTTTGAGCAACACACGTGTTCCATTTCGATTAATTTCAAGACATTTCCACCTTCAGTGTCTCTATTATTGTCTATATTATACATATGACAATGATACTCTAGCGAAAGTTATTATGGCTCACCTAACTGACAACACACTTCACCAGAATTGTTGCAAAATCCTTGATCATAAACTCCATCGCACTTCTCAGGAGATTGACAATTTTTCTGGACACATGGTTCAGCAACTATGACATTTTTCAACGATATTGAATTAAAATCTTTTTTCAATGTGATGTGAAATTACGTATTAAAGACGAAGAGAGTTGGAAACTCACTGGAAGAATTAAAAGTAACACTGAAAATGAGTAGTAGGAGGCTGACGGAAATTGACGAGACCATTTCTCTCAACGTTCGTATGTGTTTTCTAATAGGTACTTGCCAGTTGAGCAGTCGACGATCCAATAATGTAGACCACGCAAGCACAACCATTATACTCCGTCACGCATGTGGATGGGTACCCGCATTTCACACGTACCGCGGCTGTCATTCGATATTAATTATCACAACTAGAATGCTCCGTTCAAGTTGATTATTATACTGTGATAACAATAACTATTTTTATCCGGAAATCCAAAAGCCACAATCGTTGCATTTGTTCGCAAGTGGAAAATCACGTGAATTAACACGCGCTTGCGTATGTGGAAATTTTTGACTTGTTTTTTCTTCAAATTTCCTATTTTTGTTGTCTTAAGAAAAAATATCGATAAATAAACAAGTCATACTATTAATTCATTCAATATATTTCTATTTCCGTCTTGTATCACGTGCATGATTGAAAAAATTGGTGGTCTTCTGGAATTCCATACCACCATTCAATTTATCGTTATCTTGGCTTAGAAATGAAACTGATGAGATTTTCGGTCATAATTCCAGCTCGTTGTCCGTTTGGTCGTTCTCGAGAATTTTCAATACTTAAAATTCTCGATCCATCAAAGATGAAACCGGATAGTGGAGAGTAATTTTTGGAAGAATGAAAAGTAGGATACAACATTAATTTGATGTTAACGTTTGAATGAATCAGAGTACACAAGTTTGCCATGTCTCATTAAAAATGATGAATTATTCATAAACATAAAGGTCCATGCGTGGAGTCGACAATTATCATCAGATTTCATATTGTCGGAGTGAAGTTAGCGAATTGTCATTTGACATCTTAAGGGGCAATGCAAGAAAATTAATCATTGACCCAAGGCCCGGGATTTGTGTGCATTGTTCAAAATCGAATTCTGCACGCTTTTTGGTGAAATTTGATCTGCTTGTCAGAAATACAATGATGAAGGGCAGAAAATATTTTCTGCGTATGATAGTACTAAAAACTATGTCAAATCAATTGTTTTCAATGTCGGCTTTTGTGAGCTATGAACAGTTATGTTCCTTCAAATTAGATTTTTTTTTTGTAAAAGTTCATAACAGAAAATAGTTGCGTTACTGCTCTTCATCATTGTATTTCTAACAAGCACATTGAAGTCCACCAAAAAGCGTGCAGAATAATTAATTTTCTTGCATGGCTCCTGAATTATGTATACAAATTTAGAAATCACGAAAGTTCGAGGAGTGACATGAAACCTCATATGCGCAGGCGTCCAACAAGTCGATGATGTCGAAACAACACGAAATTGATGGAACGTGCAATCAGGAGCGGGACACAAGCCACGTGAAGCAGCTATGTGACAATACCCACTGAGCAATTCTGCCGTATATTTGTACATTAGCGACGAATGTTCAGCTGTGCCATGACTAGCACACACTTCCTGATTATGTATATGAAATTATTGAATTAGGTATTCAGAGCAACAATATGATCAAACCAAAAAACATCAACTTAAAATTTTAACGAAACGTTTCTTGCAAATGATAATGGTGGTATCAACCTTCATTGAGATCCCTCATTGTTTGCAAATCAAAAATGGAACAACATGTATCTATTGTATTGTGGTTAATCAATATATTGTCAATACAAAAACTAACAGGAAATTGATACGAAAAAATCCACGTCTTATATTCAGGTTTTCGGTTTGGATGGGGATGCTTCACGTGGGTTTTTTAATACGGGGGAAATAAAGATTACGAGTCTGCGGATTCTGAAAAAAAGTAAAAAAAAAAAAACCACATATCTCACTAGGCTCGATAGATCTAATGTCATTCCATTGATAGTTTACTCGCATAGCAGTTCCTTTATTCATTTTTTGCTCCAAATCAACTCTCTATTCGTAACCACCCCTCTCATGTTCCCATCTTTCATATGAGTGATTGATCCATTGTTGGACCTTAATTACAATTTCTGAGTGACAAATAATTCAGCGTCTAATGACAGCAATAATATTCATCGCCAGTGTGTTATCCGCTGCGATAACATTTTTTGTGGAAAATGCCCTTGAAAACCATTGAATCCATATTTACATACTTTACATAATTCAACTGATAGGAAGATTAGATTATTTCAATAAAGTTACCGTGCTCACAACGGTGGGGTAGCGTGAGCAAATGTAAGAGCAACCCTATATCCGGTGTGTATGTACGAACCACTGCTGTAAATGAATAGCAAAGAGTAGCGTTCGCGTTATTTAGCTTGAGTTATTAAGTCATTACCGGCGCACTGTCGATTACTTCACTCAATCCTGACAGACGAAAGTCTTCGGTTTCACCGTCTCTTTTTCCGCATTCTCATCCTCTTCACCATCTTGTTATGGACCAAATCCCCGTTGGCGACAAAGGGTGATTTTTGAGAAAGAGGAGAAACGAAGAAATAAGGATTGCACAGGTCGAAGCATTTACAAAACCCAACGTTCTATACGACAACGAAATCGTTTAGCTGTTCAACATCGGTTTCTATGTGTGTTGAGATACACCGATATGGGTGTGGTGTTGCAGCTGAGGTGAGATCATTCTGGGGGGCTCATTCACAGCGTCTTGCGGCATATTATTCTCAATTGACCGGTCGACGTATGAAGTAAATATGTATCAGCCGAATGGTCTCAGCCGTTATTTCAATATTCAAATCGATTGTTTTACGCTGATTCGAATTGATAAATTCAAATTGTCATTGATTACCAGAAGTATCACATATTGAGGATTATGGGGATCTCCCACGATTCCACTTTTTTCCAATATCTAGTATAAATCCCTATAATTAGCACTTGATGTATTGAAATTCTCCTTGTCTCTTGAATCAAATATAGACATGAATACTAATTGACAATCCAATTTGAATCAGGAATCGAGTATTTTTTATTTTGTCGTTTCCAATCTTTTTTGGTTTCTCCAATACTTGTCCCTGTTTTTCTCTATTGGCTTTTATTATGAAACCCAATTGAAAACAATATTCATTACAAAAATTAGTCATTCCATTTCAACTTGTTTTCCCATCCTTAGAACTTTGTTGACCTACAACAATCTCCATTTTGTTTGCCTCACGCTACGCAACAATTGTATTTCGTTTACAATAACTTCCTCTATTTTCCCTGTTATTTTTACAAATTAATTTTCGATTATTACATAAATGATTTGTATCTCAACTCACTTGGGATAAATAAAAATGCATCAAATCGTTGGAGATTCAAATATTCCATCATAAAACTCATCATAATTACTCGACATGCCGCTAAAAAATTTTGCATTTGTGATAGATACGTCAACTAGCTCACTCTCTGGAAGTACTCATAGATGCAACCGTAGAAAGTGGAGCGAGTTATTCAGAAGCTGAAATTCTCCGGAAAGATGGTATAGATCGAGACTTGGGTCATTACTCAATGCGCGAGTACCAAATAATTCTTAAAAATTGAACTCTATCGAAATCACTCACATTTGGAGCATACAATTACCATCAAATCGAAGCTCGGATTATTTACTTCAACAAAAAAAAAATAGCTTGACTTCTTCCGTATTGTGCAGAATATCCAGCAACACATTTCTTATGGCATCAAACTAAACGGTTGCACAAGTATATCAAAGATCAACAAAATATTAGTCTTTTTATGAATGCCACGCCTTTATCCTCGAAACCACTCATTTCTCAGCACTTGATAAACCATAAAAAAATTTCCGAAAAACTTTGAAATTCATGAAAGAAACTAGCGTCCGAATTTTTCATTCTCAGATTTCCTCTGCTTTTGGGTAGCCCCATAACGGACGAGAATGAATTTCAATAGCCTTGTTTCTAAACTGATTGTTGATCTGCACGAAGTTGTCATGGAAAACAGTGAATTGATGTCTGCATGGGAAACAATGAAAAGTCATAATGAATCTACGTTGTGGATCGAAATGGATTCATCAAACTTTCATAAGTTTCCTATAGAGATTAATAGATTCAAAATACATGATTGGTGTCATAGGTATACCGGACACGTGTCGTTTTTCCATGTGATGAACACTTATTTGAAAGAATGTATCATAAAATCACAAAGAAACCTGTACTAAAATCACTTATAGCTTTGGCATCAATGCAATGATAGTAATTCAGAATCTCGTATCCTGGGATTTTGTATCAACAACAGGTCGCATTCAAAACACTCATGTGAAACTCACATATTATGCTTGTGAAGTGAGAATCTTAAATTTTTCCAGTATTTGATCCACCACAATAAGTTTGTATGGCACGAACACAGAAAATCAATTCCATTACATCCAACATTAATATAAGAATCAAGAACGATTGATGCAAGTCTCATATTCATCCGAGAGTATACATGCAACGCGATTACTACTTCAAAATCCAATTAACAACCCTTACTTAGCTTTAATAATCGCTTGTGTCTACGTGTTTTCGTTCGCTACGTTTTCTTCATGTACAATCCTTGCCCTTTTCGGTCGACATATTATCGCGATCATCGCGTAGATTCGTACATGATCCAATTATTTCTACGCTTACCTATTTGTGATAATTAATTGTGGGTTACGGAATTGTGTATGGTGAAGAATTTGTGGGTGGCATCAGTATATCAGCAAAAGATGTGAAGTCAAAAGAACATATGAATTTACGTTATATCATGAAGTGATCCTATATATCACACATCTTGAATTCGATCCGTAAGAAAATCAGAATATATGGCACGGTATTCATTCGATTACAATATCATATCGATTTCAGATGAATTAGCTACCATTGGGTTCGTCTCCAGAGGAATTTTATTCAGCGAAATTGGGTGGTGAAAATTGTTTACCAATGTCTGTATAGGATGCTCATAGAATCAAGTTATATATCCTGTATTTAGGACTGTTTAGGAAGTTTCTCCTGTGCTGGTATGCGATCAGCATTCAAATTTGTCGTCTCTTGAGAATCTCAAACCGAATCGGAGTATTTCTTTGTGAATAGTGCATGTTTTGTTGTAGTTTTCGAAAGTTGAATTGCAAAAAGTACTGAGAGATATTGTTTGTGATATCTGATACGATATCGGTTATGCGAATCTATTAATGTTTGTACCAACTCATATTTCAACTTATTTTCTTTTTTCTTTCCTCTTTCACACTTCAATATGTATGGGGTCTGAAGTTTATATCCGCTCGAAATTCGTTGTGATTGATTTATGAATTAAACGATAAACGTTGTAGTCGTCCATTTTGAAGCGAAAGTATTGAGGTATATGGGCTGTGCGGGTACCCGTAGATTCACGCTTATGATATTATCATATGTAGATCAGTCGTTCGACAGAAAAATAACGCAATGCGATGGAGTATATTTTTGTACATAATTTGTTATATAATCTGGAAAAGTACCGATGCTGTTTTACTCTTTTCTGTTTGCTTTTTTTTTTCACTACCCGATATTCGAAGTTATTGTATGTATGTATGTATGTATGTATGTATGTATGTGTGTGTCGATGCGGGGG
>JAPYZF010000805.1:0-21442 GCA_030523045.1 Meteorus cinctellus
TACACATGAACATTTGAATTTTTACTGCTATTGCAACACTCGTCACGATAATTTAATACTTTTAGTTTTATAGTTGGATTTAACAGGAAAAGTTGATAGAGAGAAACATTTTTTTATCAGTTACTGATTTTGGTGTCACAGTATTGACGCATCTTGGTTATAAAATTGATTATAAACACTAAAAGTTGTATTTTTGTCAACAGATAAACTAGGCAATTCGTGTTTAAAATATTGATAAAGAAAGGAAAATGATCGACAAAACGAAACGTCGTTTCCTAACATGAAATGAATATGAATCCAAATGTCAACGTGAACGTTGATTTAAGGTTCTTCTCGTTAATCGACATGATTTAGCTCTTTCACTTTGGAGCAACCAGATTGGGTCGTTATCAAAGGAAGACTCGTTGTGTCCTCAATTTTTCTTTTCATCATTGTTCACTCAGGTTATCAAACATTGCAACGCTTATAATAATACAGCGACGTTATGTACATTTATGTAGATTGAAAAATTCATTTTCTTTTGCCTTTGACATACTCATGCGTAAGTTATTATTCTGACTCATTGAACCAAATTTGTTCGCCGATCGGATTCTGCCCAAAGAATCACCAGAATGTGCACTTAACTGCAGGATTCATTTTCGATCCGATTGGGCATCCAAAATCTGCTGCGAATTCAGGCGAATTGCGAAACATTCCGAGAATACGAAATTCATCAGGACTATGTGAATCGTATGCCATCTGTTTTTGAATTTGTTCCAAACTGCTTTTAGAACACCACGCACTCGCCGCACTTATCCAATACATTTGTTTGGAATTGAATGCCAATCCAGGTATTGTTGGTTCTTTTTTATTCTTTTCCAACCAGTTCCTATACGCCAAATACGCAATTCTAATACCGATAGCGTCAGCTATATTTTCACCTTGGGTATTGTAACCATTTACCTGAAAAAATAAGAAGTATTATTCATCACACCATTTCCCTTACTACAATAATTGATTCCATCCATTACTTTTCCCCCAGTTTGTTCTTCAGTGAAACTGTTGAATTGATCGATGATGCATTGAGCTTTACGACGATACTTCGCATCTGAATTCGGCGTCCACCAATCATTGAGATTTCCATCTCTATCGAATTGTCGTTGCTGATCATCAAAAGCATGAGATATCTCATGCCCCATAATTGTTCCAATGGCACCGTAATTCATGTACTTAGGGCGATTAACGCTGAAAAAAATACTTTGAAGAATGCCAGCTGGAATATCTGAAATGTAAAATCCATTATGAGAGAAGATTGCTGATGGGAAGAGTAATTGAATTATAGAGCAAAATAATATATCATACCCATGCTATTCCCCATTGGATCATAGTAGGCATTGACATCTGTAATAGGATTATGTCGTTTCCAATCATGTCTATTTCTAGGATGTCTGAAGCTACTGATGCGCATATTCATCACCAAATGCGAAGTCTGCAATATATTCTGTAGATAATTGTCATCAGTGATCTCGACACCGTCATAAAATTGTGATAGTATCGTATCATTCAGGAATTCTTCGGGATAACCAACGTAGGTTTACATAGCAGCAACTTTATCCATAGCCATTCGCTTTGTTTTGTCATCCATCCAATCAACCTGAAAGTGGGATTGAACTGTAATAAAATCTGTTGGTACTCATTTAACTATGAACACAATTGATTATGTACGAACAGCTTGCAAGACTTCATTGATCTGTTCCTTGATATTAGCAACCATTGCATCAGCATTATTTTTAGCATCATCATCAAAATATTCTTGTATGTACAGTTTCTGAGTACCATGGAAACGTTTGACTTGATCAATACATATATACCACCTTGGTACAGAAAACAGATTATCATCCACTCCTGAATTCACCAATCTTCTTGATATATTTCCATGAAGATATGAAGCCACTGATTCAGTAATTCGCCACATGAGATAATTGGCTTGGACCCTTTTTGGCGTCGTTTCTATGAGTTTTATCAGTTGTGTTATGAATTTTGGCACAGTTACGATGACAATTTCATTTTCATCGACGACGTAATAGGGTTTGACAATGCTATTGACATATCTTTCCCAAGGTATACTTGGATACTTCATGGACAACTCTGATAACGTCATGGGATTATAAAACTGGGTTTTGTTTCGAGTTTGCGCAGTTGACAACATTATCTAAATATAATTATTGATGGATAATCATACTGAATGGTGATGGATTCATTAATTTTTATAGTTACTTTGGCGAGTGCCATCTCAAACTCAAGAGACTCTTTGAGTTCCTCAGTCGCACTTTCTTTGGATACGCCGAGCATCACTGCTATATCCACCATGAGTTCGTAGTATGCTTGCACCCTTGTGTGATTTGTTCCTGCTATGAATTCTTCGCGAGGTAAAGTTAATGCTGGTTCATCAAGCTAGAATAGGAATTTATTGTTGATAAATCAACTCAGCAAAGATCTTCACTTGTTACGGAATTTAGACTACCATGAAAACATTCTTGGTGTTATTTCTTGCGTCTGGAGCGATGGTGAAATAGAAGAAATAAGTGTGATCAATTCCAGTTGGTTTCAATTTTATAATAGACTCAATCCAATCAAAATTAACTTCATTCCACTTTTGCTCTTCTAAAATTGGCCATCCTCCTACTTCTTTCAATATTTTCTTCAAAGATTCAGACCCGCGTTGTTCAATTGCGGCTGAATAAAAGAATTGACATGGAGATTTTTAAGGGTAGATTATTGCGACGATATTTCGATGTTCAATCTTGATTTTTAACTTTGATACCTTCATTCATACAAGATTTATAAAAATCTTTCGCGATACGGATATATTTTGGTTCGTTTGTCGCACTTGGTGCTTCAATGACACTTCTCAACTGGCGCCTGATGTCTCCCGTGACATACCAAAAATAATTCACATCTGGAACACCGGAGGGGAGAATTGTTTTATTGATAAAACCACCACAGGAGAATCTGTAGAAGTTGTCGCAAGGATCTGTCGTATTCTCCATGCTAAATAGAATATTAGCAGCTGATGAAATCCAAGAAAAAAAGTTGCATGGTCAATATGAATTGATGTTTGGAATCACTTGGTAAATTATTTTCTCTCACCTGACTCATTGCAAGCGATCGTTTTGCAGACATTATCCGGCATTTTAACATCAAGTGAATGTTCTGGATCCAATGCTTCTATAATGTATCAAAGTTCAATATATTGCTCAGTTATTTCTTTGCTAATAACAACTATTATTTATTCATGACTGATGCCATAATTTTGAGATAAAAAAATGAGGATTTGTGGGGTGTAACGTCACCCGTCATCAAAATGCCAAGAAATAAAATTTGTTTATACATTAGTTTGATATTGGATGTAGCTTCCTACCCAACAATTATTAATCACTATGTCTTAATGTAGACCTAACTCAATTTCCTACATGTAAACGTACAATGGTCTGAATTTAACATTAAAAGCAGAATGTTCTTGTTCAGATAATAGTTCACTCACCCCCAAGCGACCAGCATGTCTGAAACAAACAATCATCAAGATGGTAATGATCACTTCAACTGTTTAAATGAGGAATAAATAATTCTGGTGTTTTTTTTTTCTCGTATTCAAAGATAATATAGAAGAGAGACAAACCATGATTCCGATGAATATGAAAATTCTGTAAAACTCCATTTGTGCACTCTTGGATAGGTGAGTTAACCGAAGTTGCGTCTGAATCGTCTGCTTCACTTATGTCACTACGAATATATCGACAAAGTGTACAAAGCGCCTATAAACACAAATGTGTGCTGAAATCCACAGCGAATTAAATCATGCCTGCAGGCCACAATTAGACTATTTAATTATATCACACATGACACGTAGAAATTATAAAAAAATATCAAATTGGATCATTATAATTGAATGAACTAAATCGCGGTGCACCAAAATTTTCCAGTAAATATAATCACAATACAATAAAGTGTATTATGTAATTATTTATCGTCTCTGCGAAATCGATGCAGGGTGGGATCGGGAATTTGAAACCATAGAAAAACTTACACAGAGTGTTATTGAACAAAGCAAAGAGAATATTCATTTGGACAATTTGCTGTTCTTCAATGAATCTTTGAATATGTTAAAAATATGTTCATTCTCATGAAGTGGAAAGATTATTCAGCTTCTGGACAATGATGATTAAAATAAATGTCCTTATCGAATGTCATCAGCTGCTAAACTCCTGCATAACATGGACAATAATACAAATCCTTGCGATAACTTCTATAGGTTCTGCTGCGGTGGTTATTAATAAGAACATTCTAACTATTGGCTTTTCAACATTGGGAAATTTTTCGTGCGTCAGTTAAAGAATGTGAAAGATCCGGGAGATTTTTAAAAGTGTCGAAAGCTCGAACTAAAACTCAATTTTCTAATGTCACAATGTTATCGTCTTGGACCTCATTTCATCGTCAATTTTAATGAAATTGCTTTATAATTGTTTCCAAATTTATAACAGAATTCATGAAATTTTTTGAGGACAACATCACATAAAGTTCAAGACAATTATCTGATATGACAAGCTGTTCAATTAATGGCGATTTGTCTCAATAGAGTGATACTGCGAAGATTGTTGGACACTAGCGTGTATGGTGAACTGTTTTTACACCAAGATGTCACAAAGGTGTTGATGAAATGGAAGCTTTTGAAAATGATGTGAAATGATGTGAAAATGATGTGCTTGCGACGGTTTCTGATATCAATTCAATATTTTTATTGATTGGTGAGCACAAAAAGTTTCTATTACTGGTTCGTCGTGAGCCAAATTGATTAAATGGATGATAAAACCAGATCAAAAGTTACAAGTAAATTCACCATCACAAAAATTCATGATGAAATAGTGTGACAATTTAACTGATAAATGATGGATCATCTGCATTTTTCCATTTATTTTTTAATTTAAATAGATTTGAAATCAAACACAATACAACAGGATACGAATGTGAAGTATCAAGAAAACTCCACTACATTTTGTTTAAATTTACCTTAAAACTTCATATTCAACCGCAGCTGATAATTTAGCACGATCAACATCATTTCGTGATGATTCATTTTTATCTTCCAATCCATTAAATTTATTCTCACACCAATAAAAATAAATATCATGAATTCTACTATGTACGTCGATCATATAATTGCCAGTCATAAATATTGTGATGTCCCACGCCATAGACTCTCGCATAAATTATATACAGTATTCATTAGTGTCTTATATTTTGCATTTTTTATTCAATTCAAACGTTTCATCTCTTATAGAGTTGAAGTGCAATTCGACTTGATACACTGCAAAATGTTGAATTATGAATTAGCATCTTTTTTTTTTCTTGTTTTATTTGATTCTCATAGTTGTTTATTGTGTTACATCCTCACGCCAACAACAATTAATTTTGATGAAATGATGAAGTTTTTTTTTATTCTTTTGTTTTTTGTTGATTTATAAATGTCATCTTTATTTTGATGTATTATTTTGTGTGCCATATCACGCGATTGATAGTAGCCCGAGTAGGTTTCATGAATAATGTAAAATTTAGTGCATTATTATATAGTTTTTAGTTATTCAGTGTGTGTATGTGTGTGAATGTTCGTGTCAGTTATGTTTAAGAATTATTAAATATATTTTTCAAGTAATAATACATTGGAAATTTGCATGTACACATGAAGATGCATCTCTATACTCAACTCAACAACTCAGTTATTATGTAATTGATGAACAAATCACTGTTATTTATCATGGAATCATATGCATTTATGAGAAAAATAAGTTCTCTAAATCGTTGAATGTATATTGATGATAGTAGTGCAAAATTTCACAGTTGAGTAGCCACCAATCGAAATTATAGGATCTGACTCTGTATAGGATTGTTTATTATTATTTGTTTTCTTAATTTACAAGAGAAACTTGGCTTTCATCGCGTGGAATTGAGTAGACTCCACGAATTTTAATAAGACAGTAAATGAATCTAAATTTTTTTTTGTTTTTCAAACTATCATGTATGAAAGAAAATTTGAATTTTCATTGTTGTTTATAAATCAATAGAATTATTGGAAATATGGAAAAGGTGGGGAATGTAAGACTGAGAAGGGAAAATGAAAATTTGATTTAGTGTCGCTATAAAAGTTCGAAAATTTTTTTATTATTATTACTAATGTTGGTTGCACTAGCAATAATAATGTAACTCCTCCATCATCAAACACTTATATTCTAATCAATGAATAAAAATTCATTTCATTCAATTCTAAAACGTCATTTCATGTTTGATCAATAAAAAAACTTGGAATATGTGCTGGATATTATTTATTTTTTATTGACTTTCACTTACTCCAATTATTTCATCAATTGACTTTATGTGAACAGTAAATACGCCCCATTCTCGTAATGATTAGTAACTACAGACCGTAATTGAATGGCAAAAAAAAAGACATTTGCTCCGGAATGTCTTTTGCAAATATGTGACATGAAATCAATAAATTTTTTGTATAGGCAAATAAACAGAAAGATGAAGTTGAATTGCATGAACAAGAGTTGCTGGAGAAAATTATAGGGAACTTGAATTAAATTCCTTTGTGATATTCCAATTGCATCATATCAAATTAAGCCACAAAGATAGACATGGAATCCAGGAAATTATCAATTGTAAGATCCAACTGTGAAATGGAATTCTAGTACAAGAAGATGTTCCTGTTATTGCATTGTGTGGAGCAATGACTGTCACTATCTTTTACTTGTGGAATGTTTCAATTAAAAAGGATGCTGACATTGAAATTTGGAATAAAAAAATTCTGAATGTATTAATTTGAAAAAAATGAAGAGACATTCTGGATTGCAAATGAATTTTTGATTGAAAATGATCCTTACTGATATAAAAGACAATACAGTCGTTATATAAGAGCAAGATCACGTCAAGTGGACCCCCCATTTTCCACTTGATCATCGAATTTGGGTAATTCTATTTTTTTATAAAGTAGTCACTATGAACAATTAATCCGTTCAAAAATTTATTACTAGAGAACTATTAAAGATTTAATAATGAAAATTTCAGGATTTATGGTTTAATAGTTGTACTTTCATAAAATATCTAAGAGTTTAAATTATTTATTTATTTTCACATTTTTAATTGATTTATAAGTTAACAAATGAAAATTTTGAAGCCTTTTCCCTCAAAAAATGAAATTTTTTTTCTCAGTATTTTATATTAAACATTAAAGTAATAGAATTCACAGTAAAATCTGACTGCTCGCGGTTGGATTAATCAATAACAATTTATCTATGACGGGTGGTCAGCGCTGTCAGTACCGCGCGCTGCCTCGCGTTGTTGTCTTACCTTTAGCTCTACTCAGTCATGATAAGTATGAAAGATTATTTTATTTTTTTACTAAAAACAATGTAATTCAATGAATTATTTTATTTAATCATTTGTTTAAATTATTGAAAACAACAATAGATAAAATTATTTTTTATTCATAATGAAACAAAGAAAATGGAAAATTTAACAGTATTCTGTAATTGTATTTTCTTCATTGTTTTAGTTACTGAATAATTACTCCATATTTAGATTTTTAAAAAAGAATGACGTCATGGTGAGAACATTAGCTGAAGGAAGGGCCATATATATATATATAAATATATTAGAAATGCAGAAGATGTTACGATGAAAGTTAGTCAATGTATTAGACAGAACATGGTATGATCTCGTTGTGTATAACAAAATATAGTGAAAAAATTCAATGTTTATAGAGATAATAACTCCGTCGTCAATATGCTCCTCCATGATAGAGCACGTCATTTGTACGTGTCAAAACGATTCGTACGAATTTACTGGAATTTTATTGTGTTCGCGACCTATATATAAATAGACGGATGCTTCGAATTAGTATTAACATTTTTGCTGAGTTTACGAACAGATCAATTCCCCTGAAAGAATAATCTCGCAGCATAATGACGAAACCGCCGATAAAATTGATATTTACAGTGTTCATCGTCATCGTATCCTTCTTTGGTTTATTCGCTGATCTTTTGGAGCCAAGTTAGATCTAGGACACGATTGTCCCACAATTTTATATATTCACAAAATTTTGATTTGTCCATCTCAGCTGATATGATTCACACATGTGAAATATCGTTTTCTTCTTTCTTTGTAGAAAACATTGGTGTCCTGTGTCACGAGACTGAAATGGAGATATTTATGAGCAAACCTGACTCATTCCCACGTATGTCTTACGTGAATTGGAAAAATGAGACCATAGTAAAAAGATTGGTACTGCGATATTCATCACGTTTCATCGATTTCATAGAAGTGAAAAATAAGTCAACGATAGTGCAATTCGGACACAAAAATTCTGAATCGATGACGACTCAAAAATACATAGTTGATTGTTCAGGTGTCATAGGATCTGTGACACCAGTGAAAGTGAATAGCGCACCAGAAGTAGCAACCATAGGTTCGGAGGGCCGAGTATCCATTAATTTTGAGCCAGAAGTTGTGGATTTCATACATGAGATTACTATAACCCTACTATTGGAAAAGGATTACGGCCGCGCGATAATCACGACATGTGAAATACGAAATCCAGATAGCGTTATAAATCAATGGTTCATCATACACAATTGCACTGGCGGAACAAATATGTTCATTGAAAATATAACATACTGGAAAAAAGAAAAGAAGATCACAGCAACGATGTGGCCAGTTACTCTTCCTGGTGCGAAAATATTGCGAGTCCGTTGCGCGTTTGAAGCATGTTTCGAAAACTGTACCGATGTAAGTAAAGCCTATTAGCAATGATCCATCTTTGTTTCCAGAAGTTATATTAATTTCTGACTTTTCCTACATGTTTTATTATTTCAACAGTATGAGACAAAGTATACTTCGGGAAACATATGCCGACAAATAAAGGGTCTATAGAGAATCGAATTTCGGATATGGCTCATGAAGACAACCCAATAATTAATTTCAATATCTTATGGAACTGCTGTCATATACGGAACTGAATTTCGAGCGACGATTACGGAATTTGCAATTATGTTGATATATATATATATATATATGTATATTTTTCGGCCACTTACATGACACTTTTTTTTTCTCATTAAAGTGGTAGTTTACCCACGAATGAAGCCGTGTTAAAAGGATTTTGAAAAATTATTCATATATTTCGATATATATCGATAATAATACAAACTGGACACTCTGATAACACTTGCGATACATCATGTGGTCAAATTGACGACGCTATATATGGTAGAAATCGTCATCAACGTGACCACATAATAGATAATAATTGTATATACATTTCATGTACTCTGTTAGGTCACTATGGTGACTATATATAACTTATATAGAGTCATGACAGTCACTAAAGTAAAATATCTAAAAGTTTAAATTATTTATTTATTTTCACATTTTTAATTGATTTATAAGTTAACAAATGAAAATTTTGAAGCCTTCTCCCTCAAAAAATGAAATTTTTTTTTATCAGTACCATGGATTTGTTTGGGCAAATGAGAAATAACAAAAGCAAAATATGTCACGAATATTTCGAAGTCGTATCAATTGCTACGTTGTAATTATTTACCTTGAACCCATATCCTCTACATCTCCCAATTTTCATCAGCGCACTTTGAACCATTACAATCACAAAAAAAATTCCGAAGTGGACTTGAACATTTTTGTTACTATTGGGAAATTAATCTCTTATATTTTTTCTTACACAAGCAGTTGAACTGATGACATTACTGTGAGTTATATAATTAAAGATTCTGTATTTTTTAACGTATTGTAATTGGGCAACTCAATTATAACAATTAAGATATTTAGCAGATGTGACAAATCAAATTGATGACGATCATTTCCAATTATTGTTATCACTCGCATGCTTTGACTCTCTAGAGAACTATTAAATATTCTCGTTATTTTATCTTATTGTATGTCAAAATATTCTCAATTGATACATTATGATAAAAGTCATACATAATAAATTACATTTATTTTTAATATCTTCAAATTGGTTCACACATTGAATCAATTCGTCATTACATCCCTTTCTTCATGTCATAAAATATTTCTTGTACACTTTTATCTCTGTATAGTAATTTACAAGAATAGATAATTCAAACAGACAAAAATTTCATCCCAAATTCAAAACGTTTCCATCATGAATTATCAACAATTGTATAAGTACTCATCAAAAAATTCAACAATTTTCATACACAAGTTACTAATTAAAATTTTGCAATAATCTAATTTCTTCCTCTTTCATAAAAATAGTTTGTTCCTCACTGCAATCTCATTCCATGATAGTAATTTCTCATTTGATATGCCAATTCGCCTCAGGAGATAATAAGCTAAATTTCATATTCGTACAACACGTGTTGCAAAATTATTTCATATCAGCAAAATCATTTTACTCAAGTGTATTACTCATCAATAAAATCCCAATTCTTTTATTAAATAATTTCAATTCATTATTAATATTATGATTGTACATTTTGATATTTACAGAAATCATATAAGACACAAATGGAACACAGAGTAGGAAAAAAAATAATTAATTAAAAAATATAAATTGACTGGCATTATCGTGATATTTCTTTACGTCCATCTCCATTCGATTTCATTTGGAAACTGTGTGGCAATCGAATAAATTATAACGGTCATCAAAGACTTACATATATAGCTATATACATAAGATTGGAAACAGACGCAGCCATAAAATCTTTCTTGGGCCGTGACTCATTCTATACATTTATCGTGCAACTGCCGATGCATATTCCGATCACTCAAAATATTTATATGAATAAGTATAAGTACATATATATATATATATATATATACTTATATACATCTTATGAAGCAATACAATAATATATCTTCAATCAATTCTTTTTTTTCCTATTTAACTTATTGAACAAATCATATTTTTCTTTAATACTTTCTACTTCATTCTTCTTATTCAAGTGTATTAAAGCTTTCTCTATTATAATACATTTACAGCTTTTTGATTTTATATTATTGAAGATGTACAAAAAGGGAAGGCGAATGACTAGAAAAAAATTTCATTTTTATCTCTTTCTAAAATTTCTATTGCTGGTTTGGGCTGAGAGAAAACGATGATTGAAATTGTCCAAGTTTTGTTATCGTCCAGAGAAAATTTCTACTGAATTTAAATTAATAATATAAAAAATATTCGGGAAGTTATGGAGAATTAAATAAAGGCCAGAAGTTTGATGCAATCAGATGAAATTATTGACTGAATATTTAATATATTAAATGGTTTGGAGGATAATTTTTTTTTGCGATTTTTTCAAGTTTATTCTCCTTATGTAAAAATAATCATTGAAGAATATGCATGTGTGGTTGAATTGATATTAAAATGACTGTAAAATATCGGATTTTTGGAAAGAAAAATATTAATTCAGGGACAGTAAGAGGGATTAAGGACACTTGCGCACAAGGATTATTACTTGATATTGCAAATTGTTTTTTGCTGTTTCGATTTTCGACATGCTGAGGAAAAATATTCGGAGGCAGTGACAGTTAATATTTTATAAATATCATTTTTTATTATTTTCTTCGATATTTTTTTCATTGCTGTCTGCACACAAACTCAGAATATAAATTCAGTGATGTTTCATGAATTATTGTTGCAAAAAAAACAATTTTCAAACAGTAATTTATTTATTAACAGAAGTGCGATATGAAATTGACTTAAAATATCAACAGAAATTAGACATCAAACTAAAATGGTCATGTGAATGTCTCGTTTTTATTAATCGCTAAAAGAAAAGTGAATAATAACTGTGAAAAAAAAAATATAAATGCAACAATAACAGAAGTGAAACAAAATGATACCAATAAAAAAAAACTGTGAAACTATTGTTGATAATTTCTTTTTTACTTCCAAACAATGTAATTCCTTTAATAATTAATCAAACTCATTTTAACTCATCAAATCTTTTCCTGATAAACGGAACCACTCACGAAAAAAAATAAGAAAAATATTCATAAAACGTAGTAAAATCATAATAAAAATAAAAACAAAATTCGCATCAGATTAACAAACTATTCGCATGAAATTTCATCATCCAACTATATTACACCAAACTGGAAAGTTGGAGCCCACACAAATATCTCAAAATTTGCATAATTACATTATAATTGCCAAAAAATGTCATAAATTACTGCAAATCATGTTCAAACACAAAAAGCCTCTAATGAATAACTAAAAATTGAACTTTTCCATTCAAATATGATTATTGCAATACATCGCTACTATTATTTATTTTTTACACTTTAAATTTATCCAGTATTTAACAACGAACAAGAAATATTTGAAAGTACCACGATGACAGAATGCAATTGTAAATAAATGCGGGGGCAGTGAAAAGAGGAGAGAGTGAAATACCGATACAAGTCGAATAACAAATATCAACGCGTGTGACATATATTTAAAGATGGCCACTGGTCGGCGAAATTTATCACACAAACATTATACATACACTCATTTAATTGATGCACATCGTAAATACCATCTGTAACATGCAAAATATGTAAGGTAATGTATAATACGAGTTCGCACGAATGTTTCCTTTATCGAAAGTTGAGTCTCCCAAATACCTTTTTTTCATTTCTTTTTTTTTATTTTTTCTCTTATTTTTTTTTTTTTCTTCCACCTTCTTCTCTTTATCCCTTTTATTTATTTAATGCCGACATCAAGAGAACTGTTGGTTGGATGCTCGCGAAAAGTTGGCATGAGATAAGAAAATAAAAGAGAGAATATAAAATAAAATAAAATGATGAAAGTGAAATAAGGATGAACCCTTCACCTGTCCTATTGCGTGTATTTCTTTGCGAATCCAATTCGTATTCGCTTGAACGACGACGACGACGACAGGGGAAGAGGAGAGATTGTGTGTTCAAGTACATGAAGTGTATAGATGTATATACACTCACATACGTACACGTAATCAATTTTATCGTAATTCTCCTGACATCTCGCCTTTCGCCTCGTGTATTATATATTATTTTTATGTATATAGATATTGGGACAGGCACAATTTTTATGAAACATCCATGCGTTTCTTTATCCGAAATCCATACATACATCAACGTGGGTAGTTATTTGAAGATTACATATATATATACATGTATATATATGTGTATGTGTGGCCTAATGCATGGATAGTATTGTATTTATTAGATGAAGTAAAAGTTGTTCTCAAATTACAACTTTCAAATTGAGTATTTAGTTAGTGTTGTAGATTTTGTTGTTTTGTTGTTTTGTTTTTGTTACACGTTGAAACGAAGATAAGAAATAATATTATGAATGGATTGCGAAGAGTTATTGAATGATATTGAATTTCAATTATTATTTATTGTTGATGAAAAATACTTTTGCATTTGAAGATGGGATAAATTTGATTGTAGATTTGACATTCTGAAAAATCTGTGGATAAGGAATTAAAATGTTTATCTGATTGTTTTCATTTCCCTTTTATTTAGTAATTCCTAAAAATTTTCTATTTGATTGTTTCGTCGTTCTTTCTTTTTTCTCGAGTTTTAATATTATTAAAATGTTTTGGTGAAATTTATTTTATTTTTGTTATTACTGCATGGGAAAATAAAGAAAAAATATTTTTTACTAATTGTTGGATTTTAGTGTGTAAACTGAATTGAAAAATTTTAACACAAAGAAAAGAATTAAATAATCAAAGAACTTTGGATACATCAACAATTACATTTCGATATCGAAGCACCAGACAAAATAGAAAATCAAAAAAATTTCATAATTGCAATTCAACATTGAATATTATCAACTTGTTGTAATTTTATATATTCGAGAGATTTATTTTTTATTTTTCGAGAAAATATTTGTTATTGTTTAAAGAATATCAGAATTGTCTATGATTAGTTGTCTCAATTTTAGATGAAAGATCGCATCTATGGTAAATACTAAAAATTCCATCACCAACTTGTGTTTTCCTATTAATTTACAAAGCTTGGAATGCGGATTCTGATCAATGACTCACAGTTTGTTAAATATCCCAACAACAACATACTTTATTTCATTTGGATTCTTCACTAAAATGTGAAATGTAACAAAACAAACTCATCATATTGATGGAATTTATATTTAATACTTGACATATCATTTATTTTGTTCATTCACAACTTGTGAATTTCACTATTTCGAAATAAAGTGAAATAATTAAACTTTTGTGCATTTGTAATTGAATATCGATAACAAAAGTCATGAATGTTCTTTTCTCCCAAATTAATAGTTTTTATCGTTCTTCTTTATTATAAACGATAGTTTATGTTTATAATAAAGAGAAGTATTACAACAAAAAATTTCCATCATTGTTAGAAATCATAATTCAATTACAGAAAAATATTGAATCAACTTATTTCCAATCTTTCCAATGATTTGTTGATACTGCAGAATCCCATTATATTCGAAACGAAGTTTTACCTGTCAGTCAGGTGTTCTAATACGTCCAACAATGGTATTTCAATAGAGAAATAAAAATTGACGATCTCAAATATAATCAACAAAGTGAGATTCAACCATTAAATGCTGCATATGGATAATGAGACAATCAGGAATTTGGGTAATAGTTTAAAATTACTTTTCAAATCAATAAAAATAAATCAAAACACAAATTTTTTTTTCAGTAGAAAAATAGTTTTTAATCAAAGTTCGTTGAGAATGTGGATGAATTTATAAAACCAGAATAACAAAAAGTCATCATTGACAAATCGTAATTGAAAAATTTCCTGTTTGTTTTCAGTTATTTTCTATTCTTTGTCTTGTTGACCTTTTTTTCTAGAAACGACGGAAATTGTTTGATGGCTCTCTTTGGGCACGAGCATTCTGTGCACCAGGTGCTGAAGGCGCTGCAGGTGGAACTGGCAAATGGTCACCTTCAGGGTGGAATCCACTCTCATCAGCGGTGTAGGTAACAGTGTATACGACTCCATCGTCAGCGGTGTAAGAGTAGCTTCCACGTATAGCAATTGGTCGTCCTTCTTCGCCCTCTGTCTCTGCTAGCTGACCTTCAGCGTTCACCTTGATACCATTTTCTGTTTCAAAGCTATAACTGAACGGGCCATCAGGCGCAATTTCGTTGGTTTGACGCAAAATGGCGACGGGAACTGGTGCTGCTTCTTGGGCAACAACCACAGCAACGAGAGCAAGAGCGGCGATCTGGAAAAAAAATAATTTATCAATCAAATCTTTTCTATAAAGCGCTTTTATATTTTTTTACTGAACTTTATCCACATTCGAAGTATTCGACTCTCTATTTTTTAATATTCATCAAAACATTTTCATTTGGATTTATTTATTTACTACCCCTTGAGATAAAATAATTTTGCTTTCCAATTCACGTTTCGATGTTATATAAAATGTGAAGAGTGACGACTCTATAAAATGGCACACCCTGAGTCCAATGTATGATCGTAAATTGCAAGATGTATTATATGCAAATAAAGTATGACACCGAGAACTACAAAATTCATTGTCACGTAGTCATAATTAGATATGTGAACGGGAGAAAAATGATAATTTACTTTAATAATTATTCTATGCGTTGTGTCACTTCGTAACTATCGCAATTTTTTGTTTCTTTTTTGCTACTACAGATTATAATAAGCTGTGATCAATTGAAGCAATTCAATATTACAGATGAGAAGGATATTGTTCAATAAAAAAAGTATTAACACAAATATTCAAATGGTTCAAGCACTTTTTGCGCGGCGAGAAGAAATTGGATGTGATTATTGTCGTATTAAATAAATTCCCAAATCACTGGAAGAAACTAATAAAAAAAAGAAATTTTTTTCATATCAAATATTTTGTCATTTACGTCAGACATAAACAATTAACTATTTTTTTTTTCTTCCAAACTGAATAAATAAATGAAAAAGTACTGAAAGTAATAATTTTTATACTTCCAACTATTTGCTATGCAACTGATATGAATTTTTATTTCGTTTTATCAAACAGATCGCGAATAAACTAAAAATATTGCAACAACCAATAATTGAATAATTTTTTTAATTAAAATTCTCTATCACTCGCGTCAGTCCAGTGAAATATACTTCACTCAACCGAATAATTGACTTGCAAATTTTTGAAAAAAAGATTTTTAGTTTATTTTTGTTTTTTTCCTTCTCGTTGATGTGTAGATATAAAAATCAATAGCTGATTAATAACAAATAATTAAATAAATAAAAAAAAAACACTCACGAAGAACTTCATGTTGATGCTTGTATTGAGAATCAACTGCTAGTGACAATGTTCTCACCGGTGTCATCCTCTTTTTATACCAAAAACTTTCCCATCATTTTACTTTAGACGAGATGATATTTTTGTAAAATGATGTAATCATAAAAAGGTTGTTAAATGTTTATTCAGGGACAGTGGATATTTGGTGGGAGTAAATTTATTTCCAATAGGAATACTATAACTACCGAATAAGATTTAATACTTATTCGGATTTATAATCATGTAAATACTTCTGATGTTAGAGATTCAAATATATTCCAGGCTAAAAGTTACGATGGGTGGAGCACACTTTTGAACATCGGAACGTATCATTCACCTCCAAAAACTTTCGTTTTTTTTTTCTTCTTTTGTACGTACATAAAAATGACACCGATGCTCACCTTAGGCCATTTCAAATAATGTATTCCATAACCTTTAAATATCTCTCTCTTCATTCTACTTTCTATTACATTATTAGACGAATAATTATCAATTATTATATTCCTTCATTTGTTGCTACAATAATTATCACCTTTTTCCATTCTTTTCTCTTCATTTTTTTGTTTCTTGCATTTTTTTTTTTAAATTTTTTTTTATCATTTATTAATGAAACTATCGATGACGAAATGTTTCACGCAACTCGTCACGTTTCATCATTTATGCTAATGAAATATATATATTTATATACATATGTATTTTTTTTTTTTCATTTGTTACTTTTTTTCAATTTTAACTATCTTAAATGACAAGGTTATATATATGGAATGAAGTAAATTTATTATATTTAACCCATCTTTTTTTAGCAATTCGACAAGAAAAAAGAAACTGATAAAAAATGAAAGAAAAAAAAAAATAATATTAAAAAGTCACACGAATACAAATGATGTGTGACGAGACTATATAATCACAAACTGTAGAGTCGGTCCCAAATCTTGTGGAAAAAAAGCCGGCGTTTAATATGTAGGTATATATATGTAGTTATATAACATGGCAATTTTAGAAGACGGTAAAGGTCATGGGAGATCTATAAATTTCATGCACAGTCCCCTCTTATACTAATTTAACTTCCGATCATTTCACGTGGCTATCGAACTTGTGGGGCCTGAAATAGTGGGGTTTTTTTTTCGGTTCCACTATAAATACTCAAGCGACAACTCTACACCATCAAAAACATCTTCAACCTTATCCTCAGTTGGATTAGCTCACCAAAGTCCTTCACCGAATCACCATGAAATTCCTTGTGAGTTTTTTTAATCAATTTATTTGTTGCATTTGTTGATGGAAATTTTTTATTTTCTTATTATTCATTTTTTTACATTGGACTTTTTCCCAAAAATAGAAATATAAATGAATTAATAATTTTTCTTAATGATTATTTAGCATAAATAATGAAAGTTGTGAATGTAAATTTTCTTTACTCTTGTTTTCATTCGATTCAGTTCATCTCTCGGTTCAATAAATTTACAATGTGTTTTTGGAAATTTTTTTTTTTATCAATTCATAACTATTTATAGCAATGAAAAAAATAAAATCTGTGTCGTTTGTTTAATCAATGAATAAAAAATATTAAAAACATGGAGATGTCGAATGATAATTCATTCTCATTTTATAATAATCCATTTAAATCCATTTTTTAGAGACATGAAAAATAAAAAAAAACCATCTACAAAAAAATTATATAATTAACTGATTAATAAATATCGATGACGTGAATTCTTCTTTTTCACTTTGATTTTGTTCACGAATTTTGCGAGAAAAATTTAAATCTTCTACTTAAAATCATTTGCAAAAATCATGAATAAAATAATCATTAACTACATAATTTAAATATTATCGCACAGATATAGAATAACGATGACGTAATATCATAATTTTTTTATCGAGTTGTCTGATTCAACGTTAATTTACTAATTCGTGAATTCTTTTAATTCACTTTCATTTTATTCGAAGATTTTGCGAAAATAAATTGTCCCTTCCATTTTGAACTATTTGGGAGTAAAATGGATGAGACAATCATTAAATAAAAAAATTTACAATATTTTTGAACAAATAGAAAATGTAAATAAAATAAATTTCTCTTTTCTTTTTTCAGTTGGTCTCGTTGGCAATTATTGCGGCTGCATCTGCCCAATACAATCCTCAACAACAAAACCCAGAGCCAATTCCCATTGTACGACAAAGTTTCGATTCAAGTCCAGACGGTGCATATGCATACAGTTTTGAAACTGCCAATGGTATCGCTCATGATGAACAAGGAACACAAGGACAATCCAATGGTGAAGAAGGTCCAGCAATCAATAAAGCTGGTTCATATTCGTGGACTGATAATGATGGAGCCAAGTACTTAGTTACTTACACTGCTGACGAAAATGGATTCCATCCACAAGGCGAACATCTTCCAACCCCACCACCAATACCAGAAGCAATTTTACGTGCACTTGAATACAGCAAGTCTCATCCACAGCCTGAACAACAATAGAAAATGCCATTATCAAATTTAATTTTTCAATTGATGAATTATCAATGAATTAATTTCACCAAATGATTCGTTCGATTGATAATAATCACGGAAAGACAAATCGTTATGCAATGTTACAATAAAATTTTTATTATATTTAAAAAATAATCTGAATTTTGACTTTCTTTTTTTTATTCACATCTGTTTCATATTATAATCGAACAGACAGAATTTTTAGAAAATTAATTACATCACATGAGTGATGTGAGTTTTATTGTGAATTCATGTGCGAATTTTCAGATTTTTATTCACGATCGAATTTGACTTTTCGAATCTTTTTGCGGAACCCAATTGTTGATAAGCCCCAACTCTGTTGATATTCTTAAGAGTTGATTTATGAGGTGGCTGTCATTGTGAAAATGAAGTTCGAAAATTATATAGACGATGGAAAGATTGTGAATAAGGGTGAAAGAATTTCATTCCATTCGTGTAGTAAAAATCGGATTTATAAAGTAAATAAAATTTTTGCTATTCATATTGCGTCCAAACTTTGAAGTTATCAGTCTTCAATATTTCTCATGTTACAAAAGTCCATTCAAAAGAGTTTGAACATTAACAGTCCAAAATTCTTATTCACATCAAAAGTGTCAATGATCGCACAATAATCCAATTTCACAAATTGAAACAAGTGAATTTTTTTTGTTTACAAAAATATCATCATTTTTATTCCAAAAACTTTCTCCATATTCTTACAACTGTTAAACACTTTCGATTTTGACAAATAAATAATTACCGATTAATTGAAACACAATCGCTCACACTCTATTCTGTATACATGTCGTAACAACAAAACAATTTATAAAGCAAAGAAAGAAAAGAAAAAATGAGTTACCTCATGAGCCTACACTCCAATAAATAAAGTAACAAACAGTGCATGAAAACAGCACATTTCATTCCATATTTATCAATACTCTTATTTCACCAGTTTGCAAAAGCATATTTCATCCATAAAAACTTTTGTCAATGTGTCCAAATTGAATTCAAGGGCATCAAGTTTTTATTAATATTTGAAAAAAAAAAAAATTCGAGGATTCCCGCGGATGCTGACAGACACACACGTGTATCTCAATTTTATATCTCACTGGTCACATCTCCTCATTTATTTTAGAATATCACACACATACACAAACACAAACATTAACATACGTCAGCTCGTATTTCACAACATCATTCATTCACTCTCCTTTCACTCTCACAATTTACCAGTTCCTGAGGGGAAAAAAGAAGTAGAGAAAAAAAATCCAGCAAAAATCATTCATCAAACTCATCATCTCATTATGAGTAAAATTCTATATTCGATTATTTGTATGCGTTGTCTCTGGATGTTAACTAATTTTATTGACAATGAGTGGTATCGAGACATTGTGAATATTAATAATAAAAAAAAAATATTTATCTTAGATGGGTATACAAAATAATACGTAATTTGCCAAGAATTCAACCCACAGAATTCCATTGGTGTTGCAAGAAACAATAGAGGACCTTATGAATTCTTCATGTCTTACGTATGTCATTTCACACGTATCCTAATCGGTACAATATATATGTCTCTATATATATAATAAATTTACACCTTCAAGCAATAAAGCATTATTATATACAAGAGGAATCATAACCATGTGACGCCCACGTCGACAATGAACCATTGAAATATATCTAAGAACTTTATTCACTTTCCATAGGTCAGACTTTTCGAATAATAAAATAAACAATTTAATAAGAGAAGAAAAGAATGAATAAATATCATATCACTTCTAGATGTTTGTATTAAGTAATTATGTTTGTTATTCATTGAAGATTGTTCAAATTTATTGTTTTATATTGAGTAGTTTTAGATAGTGAGATTGGAACTACGCATCCGATATTACGAAAAAACAGAAATAAGTCGTAAATATTTTATTATAGATGTTGAAATCCAGCTAAGCGTCTGACTAATATTTTATCATGGTTTCCATTAATTAAATCTCTCGACGTTTTTGTTTGATTTGTTAAAGCCGATTTGACTTGTTGGAATCGTCTTCAGTAAATTATTCTTTAAACTGATGGTCTATGGTTTCTATTTTTAGGTACAGACAATATTTCATTTCTTTTTTTTTATTCATCGCATACGGTTCTGTTCAGACTCTAATAATTGTGAATTAATTGTTAGAATTGATGCAGAATTTTTATGAATATTTGAGAATATTGAAGAACTGTACTACTCAATTTTCAATTTGTTGTATTTTTTATGAGAATTTTAATGAAGATATTTTCAAGTAGAATAGAAACAGAATACATAATAGTTCGTCAACAGGATAATTTCAAAATCTTAATAAAGAATAATACAATAAAAATGTTTTATTATACACAAGCAAAATTTTTGTAATATGACCAATGATATTTGTGAGTATTTTATTTTAGGATGAAGAATTAGCATCAATCAAATAGATTTTTATGAATGGATCATACTATGGTAGCGTGAAGTTTATTATTCATGGAATGTCATGATCCGGAACTTGTTAACTTCCCGATAGGAAGTTATTGTTTTTACCCCGAAAATAAAAAGTCGAGTTTTTCATAGATCTCGACGTTTTAAGACCTTCTGAACATAACCTGCA
>JAPYZF010000806.1:0-17732 GCA_030523045.1 Meteorus cinctellus
TACCAACAAAACAACAATGAACCATACCAACAGTCGTATTTCGTGCAATTTCATGGCAGTGGTCGCGAGTAATCCATGATCGAGCGATTCGTGATGACCAAGGCTGCAATGGAAGGTAATAATAAATAAATAGCGCATCTGCGATGGTCGAATTCGATCGCAGATGCGCTAATCGTACTCGTGGGAAAAAACGGCGCTCGAAGTGTAGTCTGGTGGACAATTTAGTAAGTAAATTGTGTTCCAAAAAACACTATCGCACCGTGCCGCAGTGTGCCGCACAGTGCTACTAATTGGAAAACCCCCTTTATCATCATCCACTGCCACAGTATTGGCGGCAAACAAACAGTCTTTGTTAATGAATTATATGTATAACTGTGTGTGCGTGTGTCTATTGTTCAGTGCTAAACTATTATTCTAATAAATAAACTAATAATTTTCACTATTGATCATTGGATTACATATATTGTATAAACTATAGTAGTTGAGAGGATTTTAGGGAGACAAAAAATTGTCTCGCTACTCCGACACACCAGCAACTTTGAGAATTACATTACCACGACTAATTAACAATTAAATGAGCGTGAGTTAGCTGCAGTCAGCAGTCAGCACGGTGCGTGTCGCATGATGGTGGGCAATGGTGGCTGGTTATTTTTATTCTTTTGTCATCTCTTCCTCTATCCTATAACAACAAATATCACATTTTTATTTCACTGAATTTTCTCATAAGAATTTGAATGAAATATTTGTACTCATCAACAATGGAACAGTGCGATAAAAATAGTATGGACATTATTCCAGAATGTTCAAAAAGCGCGGTATTGATGCAAAGCTCATGCTTACCACATGACACACCAAAGATTCAAGGTAACCTCCAAATTTTTATCATTCATTTAATTTGTTATGATGAAATGAAAATTAATTTGTTCTCATCTACCTTAATTTAATTTCAATCTGACTCACAATTAGGTTATGATTGGAATTATGGTATTGACTATCATAAACTATTTCAAAGCTACAAAAATGCCGGTTTTCAAGCAACTAACTTTGGTCTTGCCGTGGACGAAATAAATAAAATGCTGAATGAAAGAAATATCCCATTGACAGATGAACAAATCGACAAGTATGAGGAGGATGAATTCATTCGTAGGACGAATGCATGCACCATTTTCTTAGGTTACACATCTAATATGGCATCTTGCGGTGTACGGGATTCAATACGATTTTTAGTTCAACACAAAATGGTTTGTAAATTAAATTGAATGCAATGAATAAATGTATGATATATTGTCCATGGAACCTCACGTCAATATAGGTATAATGCTTATCTGCAGGTTGATTGTATTGTCACAACCGCAGGTGGTGTTGAAGAAGACATAATAAAATGTTTAGCCCCAACGTATCTCGGTAAATTCGAATTGAATGGAAGAGAATTACGCGATCAAGGAATAAACAGAATTGGTAATCTATTAGTACCGAATAATAATTATTGTCTTTTTGAGGATTGGTTGATGCCAAAATTAGATAAAATGCTCGAAGAACAAAGAGAAAAGGTGAGTGATCAACTGATAACATTTGAGAAAATTTAAATAATCAATTGAATTGAATGTATCTATCATCTTTCGGTAGGGTACATTATGGACGCCGTCCAAATTAATATCAAGACTCGGCGAGGAAATTAATCATCCAGATTCGATTTACTATTGGGCTGCGAAAAACAAGATTCCAGTTTTTAGTCCAGCAATAACTGACGGTAGCTTGGGTGATATGATGTATTTCCATTCATTTAAAAATCCCGGACTAGTGATCGATATTTTGTCAGGTTTGAACGTTATCCGATCTTCCACGTTTATACGTATATATCGATTTGAAAATTCATGCTTGTATTGTTTTTTCATCCACAGACTTGAAACGTTTGAATACAATAGCAGTGAAGGCGTTAAATACCGGTATGATAATAGTTGGTGGTGGTGTAATAAAACATCATATATGTAACGCCAACTTGATGGTAAGTAATGAAATGAAAAAAAAAGGGGTATGAAATCCCATTGATTATTCATGAATTGGATAATTTTTTATCGCAGAGAAATGGGGCTGATTTCGCAGTTTTCCTCAATACATCTTCTGAATATGATGGTAGTGATAGTGGTGCACGCCCTGATGAGGCGATTTCCTGGGGGAAAATACGTAAAAACGCAAACCCCATCAAGGTTAAAATATTATAAATTCAAATCAGGCACCCTAAAAAGTATAGTGTTCGACGTTATGATCCTCTCTCTCATTTCAGATCTATGCAGAGGCATCATTGATATTCCCACTTCTGATCGGCGAAACATTTGCACGAAAATTTCATCAGTCTCATTCTTGTTCACAAGAATGAAAAACGAAAAAAAGAATAATAAAATGATATTATCATATCTTGCGATGGGGATTTCATCAATTCTGTTTGTACGTTCTCACCATTTCATTTTTTCCTTATGGAAATCCTGTTGAAATTAACGTTGGCAGTTTAATAAGAGAAAAAAAATAGACTCCCGATCCATCCTTTTCTTACAAAGCTTTACTATAATCAGACTGCACAATTGATTCGAAAATATGAGTGACTATTTTTAATCTTCCACAGACAAATGGGAGCTGGATTTTTGTATTTCTCCTGCGTTTTGTGAGGTGGTGCGCGTAGGCGCGCTTGCGTATTGGTCTGACAAAAGATGCGACAGGTGAAACAGAGAGCGCAGGGTTGAACACAGGGGGTTTGTGAGTGTGGATAGTCGTCGCCGTCGTCGTCGTTATTGTTATAGGAGGGGGAAGCGCCGTTTGGCAGTTGTTACCTGTGAGGCCGCGCACGCGGACGGGCGTGTGTGGTAACCCAGAAAAAAAAATCCTCCCCCTCTCATACACGCGCCGAAAGAGAAAGAAACCCAGTTCACATATACTTTCATCGAATCATTTTCAATCTTATAAAAAAAAGACACACTTAAGCGAAAAATTTTTTTCTCGGCGACAACTCTCGGAAATCCTATAAAGACGTTTGGATTGGAAAAAAAATTATTTCTTCAATCATTGGTGTCGGCAATGAACAATGATGGACGTAGAAGAAATGAACACAGCATCCACTGCGAGCTCTTCTCCGAGACCATCAAGTCCGATCGCGGATTCGACTTTCATCAGGTGAGAAAAAAATGGAGAGAGAAATTGTCTCATTCAATAATTCGTTTATCGATTTTTTCCAAAGTACATTTTATGTGTTGAGAATGTTCATAAATATATATATATATATATATATATGTATACAATTACCGATTCCCACTACTTCTGTCCTGTTCCAATATGAGATCATGTTGAATGTTTGATGCAGTAGTGAAAATTGAAGGATTTCTGCACAAACGAGCATTGGAATTGTTTCTTTTTTCCATTATATCGATTTTGAAACTTTTTTTAGACGAGGTAAAATAAACATTCGCCTCATAATCACAAATTCATAATTTAAAGAATATAAGTTCCTCCAAACAATTCAGTTTCAATTTCTGCAATGTTATGGTACGATGTCATGATCTTAGTATGATACGAGCTTATAGATAAGGAGTATAACATTGTGATTATTAAGTATTGCTTAACTCGAGTATGTCATATCTGTGTCCCTGAGATCAAATATCATAAATGAAATAAAGTAGTTCCACATTTGTCACTAGAAACATTTTTACAGAGCAAAATAGAATTTTCTCTCATAGTTGTCGCACATCAACTACTTGATGCATAGCTATTCAAATGTAGGGATGCGAGACAGAGGGAGAGTACAGAAAGGAAAGTGAATGAAGGAATCAATTGACACCACCCATTTGCCCCTACAAATATAATAGAAAAAACATGGGTAAGAAATTTAATCACAATTTTTTTTTATCAATTTTCATTTACTCCGCTTGTTCTCACTTTTCTATTTTGTTTACATCCACTCAACATTCCCAAAAATTTGTCATGGAGCGTAAAAGCCCATATGTCATACATACGGTTGTCAAATTTATAATTTCCATTTACTCATTTGCGCCTGTTATCAGCATAATGCGAGAGGACGTTATTGAACATGGAGAAACTCTGTCGAGATTTGAGAACTATTAACGAAGCTATTCCATAGTGTTAGAGAAAATAGCACACATCTGAAAGTGGGTCAGATGCTTATTTTCCCATCACCAGGGTAGGGTGGTCGAAGGTCCTCGCGTACCCTTGCTCCGATTTCATTTTTCATACCTGTCCATAGTACATGTATGCATAAAATGCAGAGGGAGGAAGAGGAAAATTAGATAAAAGAATGGCAAAATAGTTGCAGAAATTTTCGCGACAATGATTCTTTTGGATTTTTCCGTAAATCGATTGGAATGTTCATACACATGAAAATTGTGGTATTTTCTTTGTCATAAGTATATATTTCCGAATAATAATGTATGCGTTATTTCATTTTAGTGTAAAGAAGGAGCCAAATACAGAAGAGCCGAGTAGCCCTCTCGAGGCCAACAGTCCCGGATCCATTCTGCGCAACAACGGTGAGTCGTATATATATACGTTATACAAATTCATATATACATATATCGAGCTGGAATAAATATTTGTGCTTCGCTCATTCGAGACAAAAAGAAATGGAAAAAATTTGGAATACGGAAAATTCAACGTTGGAGATTGAACAAATTAGTTTCGTTTTCTGAAATTGGTTCATTGGAAGGATTGATATATTGGATAGAGTTTGTGAGTGTGCCGTTACATTGATAATGTCTATTCGCATATTGAATAGTAGCCAGACGATAGATTGATATTTCATCCACAAGCGCGCACACATATACATATATATATATATATTGATTGGATCACTCGAGAGAGATGCATCGAGCTATGTGTACAAAAATGTGCGTGTATCTCTCTCTGTCCCACTCGCTCTTTCTGGTTGCGATCGATTCAAGAGCGCGCTCCACCCTATTATATTTTCTTACATTACACTACAGCTCGAGCATAGGGTCGGAAAGTGTGGAGGAGAAAGAGTGCACATTGGAAAAGCCTCTACCGATATACCTTTCTCTTATATATATATATTTTTCTGTCGAGTCCATTACATACTGATCTTCCGGAAGACAATTTACGACGCGGACATTGGCGGAAGTAGCTATACACATTCGCACACATGCAATTCTTCGTAATTGAATTCCGCCATTTTCTCTCCCTTTTTATTCTCCCGTCTCCCGTCTCCCATCTCTCATCTCACGTCTCCTCCTCCTTTATTAACATCCCCCAGTATCACGAGCACGCGATCTGTGTCAAGGTACCCCTCGTTCTTCCTCCTCCAACTTCCACCCTCTACAGCTGATACATTTGCCAGCGAGTAAATTAATTCCTCTACAGCTACTCATCTTCAATCATACAAAAAACAAGGTATAAGATTCGTGAAATAATATGATTTTATCAATCAACAAAGTTCAATATTTTTTTTTAATAATCGTATGAATGGATATTAAAAATATTGATAACTTTTCTCTGCACTCTCTTCTAATTTGATTAGAGGAGAAAGTTTGTAAACGAATTGTTGAGGAAAAATGCATTTTCGATCACTTAAACTTCCAATTGTAAATATATAATAACTATGTACCAACCGTGCTGTATACATATACACATACACAGCCCCATATATATATATATATTCATATAAATGCGAAAGCGACGAGTATGCAAGCGAAGATGTAACCGGTTTTTCCAGGTTCATTACTCTGACTCTGTGCACATCTCCTTTTACCAAACACGCGTGTGTGTGTGTGTGTGTGTGCGTGTAGTGTGTGTGCGTGTAGTGTAGTGTATATCAAGTATTCTCATATACGTATAACGTAATTCTTTCATACCAAAGCATCAAGAAATAAAGTAAAGAAAGATGATGATTATGATTATGATTATGGTAGTGGTGGTAAAAGTATAAGTGAGTATATATTGGATAGAGAAGTGAAAGAGAAGGAGAGGAGGGGATGTATACGAATGAAATTGGATAAAGTTGGAGAATTCAAGTGAGATGTGGATTGAAGGATTATTTGATCAATTTATCTTAGGAGACGAAGAAATGAAGATATGAATAGGGAAATATATATTCATTTTTTCAATGAAAATTAATAGTTGAATGCGTGCGTATTCAATACAATAGTACTCATTTAATTTGTTTGTCCTTGTTTTGTTTCTTTTTCTACCTCTCGGTAATGCCTTGAACATTGATGATTTTTGGAAAAATATTTATCTTCAAACTGGTGAACACAGTGGAATATTATAAAGCACACGGAGTGGCATATGCTTATATAGAGGATCGAGAAGCTTTTTTTTTCCTCTGTACATGACGAGTACTCGGATGAGATGTGTGGCTGGGGAATAAAATATCTATAGCTTGCGTTGAAAAGAAGGTGAAAAAGGAAGGAAGAGGAGAAAAGGTTGAAATATCACACGAATGTGGATAGATATGAATATGCATTTATTGCCGCACCATCCCGAAACGATTGGTATGGTTTTTTTAAATTCCATTTCTTCTTCCTCTACTCCTTTTCTTTCTCATCTTATCTCAGTGGTAACAAATTCTGTTTTAGCATCTCAGTAAGAATAAAAGCGTGTTTTCATTCGGGTCTTCTCGGCACTTCTCGGTCAATGAACTATTCCTGCAGTCGCGACTGTATATGAACCCAGTTGGTCCACTCGTTTCTCCCACTTTCAATTCTCTATCACCTTCTCATGGACTCGTTGAGTCCATACACAAACAAAGCTCTCCCTACTTTGCTCCCCGTTGCCCCACCCTTCTTTCCACCCGTCTCCTCTCATTCTCTCACACTACTCTTTCATCCTCTCACTCTATCTCTCACGCTCAGCAAGTTCGAGCCTACTCATTTAATTCTACCTCAGCATATCTATATATATATATATATGTTTACTACTACCATCGCGTTGCAATGTTGATGGTTGCCTTTCTCTTGTGCACATTAGAGTTTCCGTATGCTTCTCGCCTACTTTATGCCTTCTATTTTTTATATTTTGTTTCAATCTTCTTCCTCTTTTCATACGATGGTTTGCCTTCTCGCTCACTCTCCATTTTCTCTCTTTCTCTCGTTCAAATATACAGTAAATGTACAAGCAGGACAATCCCCCACGTTGTGCCCCCCTCCCCCTCTCTCTTTCTCTCTCGCAATCGCACTCGCGCTTACTTCCTCCTTCTCTTTCTCTCATGTACTCTTTCCCACTTACACTTTTGGTCTGTTGCTCTCGTCTTTCTCACTCACTCTTCTGAGAGACTCTCTGGGGGACTTGGAGAATAGCGCGAGTTACAATGCCGTAACATGCCAAGCGCGTTGAGTTTTACTTACCTCACAGGTAAGCTGTGTGTGAGCACGCGCAACTCGCGTATTTCGGCACCCGCGCGCGAGTTACATTTTGCCGCGAATATAAGGAAATAAGAGATAGGTAAAGAGTAAGAGAAAAAAAGGAAGAAAGAGAGAAAGAAAGAGGAAGAGAGTGGGAGAGAGAGAGAGAGAGAGAGAAAATCACTTCGTTTATTCTCTTTTTCGTTTTATCGTTTTCCAATGTGTCGGCACACTGCGATAGCATAAAATTCGTTTTGAGGAAAGGTGTATTAATCCAATTTAGTATTCACTGTTAGTCAACTCTTGTTTCGAATTTTCATGACAAATAAATGAAAATACAATTAATAACAGTAGTTTTTTTGATTCATGACAATTTCGATTTGGATTATTGGTCCTTTAATGAGATGTACTTTTTACAAAGTTGACTGTGGTATTTGTAGTGCGATGGAAATCATACGTGTCAACATTGTGACATGTGAAATAATGATTTAAATTATTCATCAAAAGTTGGGAGTGTTGACATAACTCAATATGAAAAAAAAAACCACTGTGTGATTTGAAGAAAAATAAGAACACAACAATTTTTGTACTTTTTTTTTTGTAACTATTGTGTGATATAAAGATGATTTGAAGTGGTTAGTTGTAGCCGAAGACAAAATAATTATTGCGCGACACTGTGTAGAGGTGTTCAACGCACCACGTTTCAAAAACAAAAATACAATATGAAGTAAAGATAAATATGAATAGCCCAATCAATTACTCCATACCAACCGATTTTTGATTGAAAAATTTCTCGAGACTTTTCCGAATTCAACTGCCTTGTTTTATATATTTGTTCATTCATTTCGTTTGATATTACTTGATATGATAGTATCATTGATGCTCACGGGTATATATAAGGTGAACGCACTGGCGTTGTGACGTAGAGTATGGAACGCGGAACCGGCCTCACCGTGTATTGCATGAGTGACAAATGACCGTCTGCCTGCCGCGAAAGCGCCATTTATATGAACCACACATATTCACAATAATATCCTAATGTTGTCCTGAACTTGGAAATGAAAAATTGATTGTCATTTTGATTAACTTCGACGTCATTGAAAAAGAAAAAGGGGAAAAATAATTTCAATTGAGCCAAAGCAGAATCAAATACAATATTTATCATTTTGTCTTTGCAATTCGACTTGGTGTTATCATCATATGAACAAAAGAGCAAATCTGTGTGGGGGAATATGTGAAAATTGAAAAGGGGTGAAATGAGAATATTTGGCCGGGAGGTAACGAGAGAGTTGAAACAAACATTAAATGATGTGACAATGCCAAATGAAATGAAAAAAACTGCTATAGACATTTCTATACATACATAGATGAATATATATGAACGAATTAGTATATACATGTTTGTATAATTGTATAATAAGAGAGAAGAGAGAGGACTTAGTGATCGAGAGGTGTCCGCCAAATAGAAGAGGAAAATAGAAGTCAACGTCCGAAGGATTACGGCAATGACATTCACTTTTTCTCACTTCTACATCGCTGAATACGCCAAACCTTCTTTGATGCATTGGTTTTTTCCCTTTTCGTTTTCTTCCTTTTTCATCCTTTTATCATCTTTCATCGAACAATTCGACTATATAAATTTTTCCAATTTTGTATCGTGAACAGAAGTGCAAACACTGAGTAATTGTGGAACAAAAAATAAATAATAAATTATAATAAATTGTAGATGAGAGAAAACGCGAATGGATAAATAATAACCAGTGTGAATAATTTGTAAAATGGATGTTTTTAAAATTGATCAGTCGTTGACGGCTGGATTGGGTAGCGCCCCGGCGCCAGATACTTTAACACCGGAAGTGTCATTTGATGCAGGAAGTGAGTTTAATTTGAGTTTTTTCGATGGTCCAGAGGAGAATAGTACACAAGGTTTTAGTGACCCGGGTTCAGTTGGCAGCACAAGTGCATCTCCACCACCTGGTACACCAAACGTTGGAAATATATCAATCAATCCGTCAAATAATTCATCATTGCCATTAGTTCAAGTGCCTTCTGGTATTATCATCAAGCAAGGTTCGTTTTTATCGTATTCTTTCAATTTTCTATTTCATTTCAAAACGTCTCTCTTCAAATATCATCACTGTTCAAATTCATTTCTTCATTTCTTCTTTTGTTTACAGTCACGATTTTTTTTTCCCTTTTTTCGCCTCCTCTTATATTACTTATTTCGTTGTTCGGCATTGGTTATTCCTTTTTTCTTCCAATCTGACATTTCATTCTCTCTAATGTCTACTTTGTTCACACCACATCAATGATTATGCGTCGCGATATGCATAACCTATAAGAAACCTTTGCTACATGTAATAATTTATTGTATTGTGGAGACGTAGTGTATAGTTTCGATGTGATTTGGAAACAGGCTGGCATCGATTATATCAACTCGTTCAAATTCTTTATCTACTGCCAGATGTCAATGGTGTTCTATTGTGCGTGATAATTTTACACAGTTATATATCATTAATAAATGAGTAAAACTTGGAAATATTCATAGGTTCGAGTGTTTTCGAGACGTTGTGTTGAAGTAGATTCATGAAATAATTTGCGTTTAATCATTTCGATAGATGAGATTGTTTCTTTACCATTAACTAAAATACATGAATGGTATTGGAACCGTAAAAATGGACAAAATTAATTCCAACTGACAGACTCACGTGTCGGAAGATAAACCGCATTAATTTCAACTGCCGAACTCATCTCGCAATCGCATGCTCAATCCAAATTTCGACCTTGGTGAATGTGATTTCGATTTCTTCTATCATGTCTGCCTATATCATTCGCAATACATCAATAATTCATGCATTCAAATCGGGTACATGTTCTCAAAGAATAAAAATATATATCGATAAAACACTCGAATAGATTATTTCAATTTTTCGGACAGATTCATCATTTTTCATCATCATTGCGGATTGTTAAACAATCATGTCATTGTCGAAGACGAAAAGAAAAAAATAATGCCAAATGTGACTTCTTCTTGCTAGACGTATACATACCTCTCTCTTCGTAAGTATATACTTGCTAATATAGTATTCAAAATGAAAAGTAGGGCTGAATATATATATATATGGTTCGATACATACATTCAGATACGATGCATCTGCGTCAAAATTATTTTCCCATCATTTTATTTCTTATCCTCCTGTTTATTTGACGTCTGCCGCCAATTTCCATAACAATACTATCTTATTATCAATAGAACTAGTATGAAAATTGATGGAGAGACAAGACATATATTGCGTGTCATTTAACATTATTTATGTAATATGAGGGTGACAACAGAATGTTCATCCACTTTTTATCTCATCCTGTACTTTTCAAATTTATTTATTTATTATTACTCTTCTTTTGTTTTTTCCTCTTTTTATATAATTTTGTCTGCCATTCACTTATGTTTTTTCTATTTCTCTCTCCCTTGCTCTCCCACATCTCCCACATATACCTCGTAGCAAGAGCAATGAACTCGAGGGGAGATAGGGTATATCATCGGTGAAGCGATGCTACCAATGCACACTCCTCGCACACTTGTACAAAGAGAGAGTCACGAAGAGGCAAGGCACGTTCACGTTCACGTTCACGTTGTACGTGTGTGAACATACAAGAACATTTTTCTCATATCACTATATATATACACAGAAAGACACGGCGCTCCTATCCTTCTTAGTTATGTTGCATAAGATTTTGAATAAATTTTAACCAATCAAATTACACTATAAAATTGAAAAATGCTAGGACAATATTAAATTTTTTGTCAATTAATTGTCTTTCAGCTTTATGTTACATATGTATACACGTATGTGGAATGTTATATAGTTTTTTAAAATCGTCGCGGACAGCTGTAGGAGAAAAAATAAAAACGACAATAAAAATATATTATAACAATGATTATTATCGATTGTGCGTGAGGTGGTACGAAATCGTGGGCGTTTTCAACAAAAGCATTGGCCTGAAAGGACTTCATTGTCAGTAGAGATCGCGGGCAGTGATTCGTATATGTTATATGAGGGGAATCTTTTCAAAATGGACAGGAGCGAGACTGAGATAGAGCTATGTGTACAATCGTAAATGAAGGTGCTGAAAAAAAAAAAAAATAATAATAAATACGCTCATTATTTTTTTTTCGTCTTCGTTCTCATCAAACCTCTGTGTAATATACAAACGGTATATCCATATATATATATATATATATATACAATGTTCTCACAATGGAAACATCGAGAATTTCATTGTCACGAGTGTTGAATATTGCGTCGTTTGGTGTATGGAAAAAAATAATAATACAGTGAGTAGGAGAATTGTGAAATAACGCAAGGAAAATGAACGGGACTTTTTTCACCTATACTAAAGTGAAAAAACTATTTTTAGCCATAAATGAAGATTCTATTGTATTTTTCATAGCTGCGATTAGTCCCATTACAATTTTTAATATATTTCATTCAATTAAAATATCAATTCTTTGCGAATTTTTATAATTGAGATTATTTTCAATCTAGCTTCAAATACTGCGATAATTTTGTAAATTACTCTCATCGACTTTCATAGAAATCGTGTTTTCTTTTTCTTTTCAATGCCTATCCGTAAACATAAATATATAGATATTGATGTGGTAGCAACTCATTATATAGTAGAGTACAAATACAGTATATTGTATGTTTGTATAATGTTACTGTCAAGCATAGAGTTTTACACGCGCGCACACACTCATATTCTGTAAAAACATATATATTGATAAACATGTACGTATATGGTATATACGCTCAGCAGACCTCGACCTTGCCTTCGATGCCTCGAACAGCTGGCTCGAGGGCCGGTGCTTTTCAACACTGTTTGAATTGCCCGGTTATGCTCCACGCCATCATTCGAGACGTAGGTCGGGATTCTCTCATTGTATATATGAATATATATATATATACATTACGTGTGAGGAAAAATAGGAGAATTTTTCACCTCATGACGTTATGACATATTTGTTCAATTCAATATTATGAATGTTTCCGATTATCTGTTTATGTGATATAGTAAGACGCAAACGAGTTGAATAACGAGATTTGATTGAGTATATGCGTTTCAATCTGTACAATTTTGCTGATGCTGAGTCGAGTGAAAGTGGTTGCACCTAAAGGCAACACAATCATATCACATGCACATATATATATTTATTAAGTGATCGATGCATAAATATCCATATATACAGATATCCAATCAAATTATTTCCCATCAAGTCTGCTATATCAGTTAAAATAATTTGAAATTTTGATACAAATATAAAAGAAGGAACATTGGAGGTGTTTCGTTAGAAATTGATTATTCATTTATATGTATATGAATAGATATAATGTTGCGTAATTTAGACGAAGTGAGCGTGTTATAAGCCAGACTGCAACAAATCTCGCTCTTTCTCTTTTTCTCAGTGATTCCTAGCACGATTGCGCCAACGCGGAAGAGAGTTCACTACTCGAGCAAAAGCGCATTAGCCACGTAACTCGTGTATCTTGTATATTTTTATGTATGTGTATATGTCCGTGTGAGATATTCACATACGGTGAAAATTCAATCATAAGAATGTGATATTTTCATGATAATAAATTTCTATTGCGGGGCTCATCAATGATTACAATAATAATTAGATAGAATCAAAATACAACGATGTATTGACAATTAATAATTCACTCCCTACGTATTTTCAATAAAAACTCATCGTTTCAATTTATTAGATGCATCCCACGATTTTTTTTCTCCAACACTCTGAATGCATTTGCATTCTACTCCATATTCGCGCGTGCAAACTAAAACTCATATATATATTTCAAAAATGATTTTGTTCAATGTGTTGAGTTGAAAACCCAACAAAACCGACATTAAATATATATATGTATATAAGCATATATGCGTGTCGCGTGTGAGAGACAAAAATAAACTTGTTCCGCATAGCGATATTAGCCGGTTATTTCGGTTTCTTTTAGCTCAATCCACGACATGTTCAGCACATTTTATGCAATAACATTAGTTTGTAGACAAACATGAACTAGAATAGATAAATAGTGTATAATAGTAGATTTCACGAAAGTAAGAAGAGTGTTAGAAAGTAAAAGAAAACCAATTGAACTATAATTGTGTATATAAATATGACGTATATATGTTTGAATCGAAGGGGACTTTCTCACGATTTCGATTGTGTACAATTCTCTGTGCATAGGATGTGATACTCTTGCGTTGCGTTAGAGGCTCGTTCGGCTGGCCAGGCGGGCGGTAAGGTAGGCATGAATAAACGTCTATCGTCGTGATGGCCCGCGCACGCCGACAAAAAGTAGACGACGAGTATTATTTTCCCGTGGGGCGGCCACGACCGCGCATAGAAAACCCAACACAGCTCTCTAGCTTGACACTCTGGCATTTTAACTCTTTGTTTCACTACGTATCACATTAATACATATCCATATACACTCTCTGAAAAACTACATTATGCTGTTACCCTTCAATACATAAAAATAATCATAATAAACATGAACGTCTGTATACATGACAGGATTGCACTCCCCTCATCAATATCATTTTCATCGTACACATGACGCGATAGTGCTATTGTTTTTTTTCTTTCACATAAATTCATGGGTGTGGCTTATGTGATACTATAAGAAATGCCAGGGGTGAATTGCCTACTCCGACCACATCAACAGTCCGATCGACACGACAATACAATTGTCGGAAAAGCTTCGTTTATATCATCACTTTTTCGTCAGATTGATTAAAAATTTTGTCTCCTATTCGCGCCACATTAACGCAAATATGTGAATGAATATAAGCAAGAAAATGGTATTATTCAAACACATTCACATCATATGCCGGGTAACCAAGAGATTTGTTCGAGCATTCACCTTCGATTTCCCGTTATGTTCGCGTATACGTTGGGAGAAATTACTCCAGCAAGATATATATATAGATAAAGATAAAGGAAGAATGAAAGAAAGAGAGAAAAACAAGATCCATAATTTTCTGTACACAATATAGTGTACATCGTGTTTTTTTTTTTTTTTTTTTTTTTTTTTTTTTTTTTTTTTTTTTTTTTTTTTTTTTTTTTTTTTTTTTTTTTTTTTTTTTTTTTTTTTTTTTTTTCCAAATTTTCTTAATTTATTTTTCGGAAAAATGACGATAATTTTCCTGACATTAAGAAAATAATTATCGCATGATATTCTCTTGATTTTCATGCTTATGGAATAATCTAATCATTAGAAATATCATATGATTAAGGGTAAAGTTAAAAATATGTATATATATTATACAAGATAAGTTGATCATGGCAATGAACTTGTTATATATGACAGACATGTGATGGGATGGAAAGAAACAAGAATACACCTGTTGTTTCTCACGCCCGCCCAATCCAAACTTGAAATGATGATAATCACGAAAAAGAAGGAAAATAATCAAGCAAATGGATAAATGGAGAGATATGGAAGTGGATGTGGTAAAATGGAATGATAGTTCCCAATCCAACCATGAAATGAATAAATAGTAAGCGATGCATATATGCATGTTATAGAAAAGATGGAAGAGGTGGCGATGGATAATGAGAAAAGGTCAACGTCCTAAGTCGCGCGCGCGAAGCCACAGGATGAAAGGAAAAACAACAACAACGCGCACTCTCGGCAATATTACTTTGCTTCGTTACTTTATTCTCTTTTATTCTCTTGCGCATGCCCTTCCACTCGGAATTTTTTTTTTTTTCTTGCTTCCTTCGCCACCTCATATATATATATATATATACATCCTGTGGTGATCGCGCTTTGCTTGCCGTTCCGTAAACGTTCTTCGTGACGAAGAGTATCCTTTTTTTTATCCTCCGTTTCTCTATCTGTCTGTCTGTCTGTCTGTCTGTCTGTCTGTCTGTCTGTCTGTGTGTCTGTCTTTCTCGCTCTCACCCACCTGTACTGCAACATGCATATTTTGCCTGAAATCACGATAGCACTGCCAATTAACCTCTCATTAATTAATATTCATCGCGTTGTGTTCATGCCACTTATGTTTTAACTTGTACTCGTTTTATAAATCCTACAAATATTTTCATAATTATTTAACTTTATTGTTTTCTTTTTTTTTCGGTACAGTTCAATGGTTAGTCAGCCCTTTTTATTTTGACCTTCTTCTCTGATGATATTCTACTATTCCAAAGTAGCTCTCCCGCGAAGAGTAGAACTTTGGACTGCATTAAGTAAAATTCCGACTTGCTTCAAAGTTAGAGTATACAAAAAAAATAACATTGTCAAGCAATTTTTCTTGTTTTCCTTAAAAATTTCACCTACAACATTTCATATTCTTGAATTTTTCTCAATACATATATATGGTTTTCCGGCAATTAAATTAACTCTTCTCTCAACTTTTCTCCCATTCAAATATATAATTTTCATCGTTAAATAATTTATTGTATATGGATAGAATATCGCGGAAGTATATAGATAAAGATTTTATCTATTTTATATTGGTCACGTTTGAATATTGTATATTACGTAACGTATCTGTGAGCGTGTGTATGTGCGTGGGTCTTTTTGATCTCCATGTCACCTTTCGCTGTACTCTTTCGCACATCTCGCATCAAATTTTATTTATATTCTCCTTTCATTTTCTCTACCTATACAATAAGAGAGATGTAGTACAGATTGCATAATATCAATTGAAGTGAAAGAGAGAATGAAAGATAGAAAGATAAAATTATACACATGGCGAAGTTATGGAGGAGATCGAGAAATATATATGTAGGTATATATACCTATATGGACATGTATACTTTTGCATTGGAGGAGATCAACTGTAGAAAGTGCATTGGGAAAGCAAACCGGGTGGATAAATTCAGTCGTAAATTATCTTGCGTGCTCACTAGACTCTATAATGTATGTAAATATATTGTATGCTCATATATATCAATTTATAGAGAGATACATAATGAAAAAGCTCGAGATAAACTAATATATGTTAGAGAAATATTCACTGCGGTTTTCCTTTCAAGTAGATCTTTTATCAATTCAAAAAGGCAACATCTGTCATAATTATTATCATATTTATTTTTTTCGGAATTTTCCAATATGCATCTTCATATAAAAAAACTAACATTCAGATAGCACTAGGAGTTCTGTATTGGAAATTATACTACCAAAGACGTTGAATTGTCAAAGTCTGTTAATATATATATATATACACCTATCGATCGATAACATGGCGAACAAACACGCAGAGGTATAATGTGTTACGTGCACCAATATTTCTATCTCTCTTCCGCTATATTTGTGCAACCCATTGCAACTGAAAATACTCAAAGTCGTCAAAATTCTTACAGTATGTTCACATCTGACAAAACAAATGGTACGTTTAGGTCACTATGCTCATACTTTTTCAACCGGTCGATTTCTATCATCATCATCATCATCATCATCTATTTATATTGCTTCACTTTATTTCCGAGTAGATATAGAATGATTGAATTAATGTAATTGTCGTAACATTGGGTAAATGTAGCCAAGAGAATAATGGAGAATATGGGGAAGAGAGAAAGGAAGAAAGCGAGGAAATAAGGAAGGGCAATATCAATGTTATCAACTTTGTACATACATATAACACCCAAGCATAATAATGGTTATTCATGTCAAGTTGGATTCTCACAGTGGAGACATAATTACCTCGCAGTCGGATGACTCAATGAATGCTACGGCGCGTACAAGCTTACATCCATGTACAATTATATCCATTATTATCAATTAATAATTCGAATGAAAACTATCAATTTCGACAGTAGAAAAAAATTGAATATAACTATTGATACGAAATATTGGACTGATTTTGTTAGTCATTAATTTTTATCAATTTCAAGTTTTTTATCGTATTGGTAACTCACCAATAGCTCAAAGGGGGGTGGTATTAACATATACATGGTATAGCAGATGTGGAGTGTAACAAAAGTACATGTGTGGCGTCAGATTTAATATGGATCTACCACTACCTAACTTTCTAACATTATGCACGCGCGATCTTACCTATGCAAAAAGCCTTTGTAAAAAATATAAATTTACATGAAAAGAGAAGAAACACATATAAAAATGATAGTGATGGTAGTATAAGAAGTAATGATGAAAAGAAAAGAAAAAAAAATGACATTTCGCTTGTGTGAATTTTTCCGACGCTGTATATTTCTTCTGATCGTTTATGATATGCCATTCAAGGAGTCTCAACAATATATATACATACATACATACATACATACATACATACATACATACATACATACATACATACATACATACATACATACATACATACATACATACATACATA
>JAPYZF010000807.1:0-14737 GCA_030523045.1 Meteorus cinctellus
TAATGGCTATATTTGAATTTGCTTACATTTTAAGCTTGCTAGATGTTTGCTCAAAGCGTATTAACAGTGTGAGAATATTATTTGGTATCCTCACATCGCTCAAGAACAATAAACAGATCTAATCGTTATCTTATCGGGGCGAATTTACGCATCAGTCTCCAAAAAAATTATACTTGGCGCAATGCATGATTGAACATACATTTTCTGTCTCTAGCCAGTCGCGCCAAGCATAATTTTGTTTGCATCCTTACCAATCACTCTTATTACTTCTATTTTCAAATACATTTTTTTTAAAATTTCTTTTTCATTTGTTCCATCTATTTTTGAAAATTGTATTGATTTTAAAAATGATAAACTTCCATAGATTTGGATAACTTTGTTATATTTTCTTCTTCTCAACCTTTTACGGTTGTTTTTTCAAAATGTTGAAAGAGCATAATTTTCGTCGAAATTTCATTAATCAAGCTTAAATTACACGTAACATTTTTTTTCAAGTTCAATCTGTAATTAATAATGTGTACAGTTCTTGTACTTGACTATTATTCATTTATTTGACAACTTTTTGACGGGATATTTTCAGACACTTTTTCATGGAAGATTATATAAGAGTACTTGTCTCCGTTTTTTTCACATCATGTGTGGTGTTTTTTTGTGGATTTGATAACTTTTTGCAAAGTGTTTATCACCTTATTGTATTTGAATATGTATTTTGTTTCGAATTTAATGTTGTTACCTTAGAATTCATATCTACTTTTTTATCAGGTGTAAAGTTTATGTCTCCATTTTCATCAGGTGTGAAAGTGAATCATATGGAATTTCAAGTTATCAGATACAACACCAGATACCGCGCACAAGGATGAAATTCATCAATTATTCCTGAATAAAATCATACCTAAGAATAAACTCATTTTCATATGATGGAGAATTGCTATATGAACAAACAAAACATATTCCATAAGTGTGCAAAAACAATCGATCTAAATAAGAAAATGGATGAAAATTCTGAGTTTTCTCATAAATCGCGACATATCAGAACTCAGCTCGTAATGCTAATTTTGTCTTTATTTTGATAGATTTGTTCAATGCGATGGACTCTTTTCAATTTTTGGTAACATCGATCGATAGTTTTTACACTATAAACGGAATATTTTTTTTATTAATTTATATACATTTTCATTGAATTATTTGGATACCATAGTAATATAATTGAACAAACTAAAATTTCGACTTCGAATCCTCAATTTGTTTTTAATTTGTAAATATATCAATTATCAATTAACTACATTTTAGATTGTTCAAAAAAAAACACATAACTATTTTTACCATTTCTCGGCCAACTTTTTTTCTCAATTTTTGTATCTTCTGCAAGAATCCACGATGATTTACCGGATCTCAACATGCTTTTATAATGACCTTCATGAATATTTTTGCCATGATGAAATATAGCACTGCTTACTTTAAATTTTTTGCCACCAACTAAAATTGCAGCAGATGGGATCCCTTTAATACAGCAATTTGTTTTTTAAATTTTAAACTATCTTTGTCAACAGACATTGACACAAGTTGTAAGATAAGGATCTGTTGAGTAATTGATATAACGGTCTTCATAAGTCTGTTTGCGGCACTACAGTTACTACACTGGCCTTTGGCCGGGATCCATGTGCACAAATTATATTTAATTATCTCTTGCAGAGTGAACACTTTTTTCGTCTGAGGCAACGTTAGCAATAGTATATAATTTGGTTGATCTTCTGTAGTTGTTGTATACTGACATCCTTGACATCGTATTTTGGTTGTTATTTTTTGTTCTACTGCGCTTTTAATTATTTCCGACCTACTTATATTCTACTACATATTCCGACGAAAAATGCGGCAGCATCTTGTTTTTTGTTTTCAATGAACTGGTTGCCTGCATACTGTCTAATGTTGATTGCATTCAAATTCTTATTTCGTTCAATATAAGCACGAAGAAGAACTACTAGTTCATTTTCTTTTTCATCGATTCTATATTTTAAAAGTTTTTCTCTAATCACTTGACAATTAAATATACACTGTATAATGGAGTTTGCATAACATGAAACACCATCGATATTCTCAAATTCATTAACGTGCCAAGTTATCTGAACTGCTGTGACTTCATTTTGCAGATGCTGACATTCATTTATATTTTCAGGCAGTGCCCAAATCAAGTCTGGAATTTTTGGTCCATGTTGTTCGGCTATTTTTATTTGCATAAGATCAGAACGGTATTGTTGCCTCAAGCGATTATATTCAACTACGGCTAATTTATTTGCTTTGACAGAATGAGGATCAAAATGGATCAAGTGCAATCCTTCGAGAGTAGTCACACGTGAGAGGGCTACATAAGTTTGTCCGCAATTAAATATAGAATTCCCAGCATCGATCACAGCGTTATTTAAACTCAAACCTTGACTCTTATGGATTGTAATGCCATAACTTAGGCACAAAGGGAACTGTTTACGGATAACATACACCCCATCCATTATTTGAAATTTAACACTGACACGTTCTATTTCATACTTCATTCCCGTTGCCAAAACTATTTTCACCTTCTCTATGTCATCTTTGTCAAGTGCTCGAGAGACAGAAGCAATCTTAGCAATGGTACCATTAACAAGACCTATTGTAACGTCAATATTTCGTCTGAGCATAATTTTAGCTCTGATTTTTATAGTTATATTTTTCGCAAGACCAGCAGTACGAGAACTGTTTTCATCCTCACGGGCCAATATTTTTGACGCTTTAGCTTTATTGTAGTGAGCACACTCTATAAAATCACGAGCAATCAATTGTATGTTTTCCGATGTTATACGATTAATCATACACTCATTCAGAACATCACATAAATAACAAGTGGGCAGTAAGAAAACGGTATCGGATGGTAATTTCTCAATGTAATTACATAATTCTTGTATTCTATCGCAAAATTCTACGGAAGTGAAATTAATTATCCTTGATTCTAGCATGTTATTATCTGCTGTAGTTACAAATCCTAAACGAATTCTTGAGAGCATTTCTCGGTAAGAAGCGTCATTTCTCTGGCGCATATTAATTGTGAGCTCATCATAACTAAATAAGCTAGCCCAAATATCAGCGCTTCCTAAGGAGTCCAATAGTTGTTCAGCTTTCAGTGTAGTAAGTTTGACAAATGCAGGCTCTTCACGCACAGGTGTTAATTGAAAAAGATCACCAAACAATAAAATATGTTTTTTACCAAACCAACCATTGTCAACATTAGATGTATTAAATATCTCTGTTAATCGGAGATGAATATACAGCAGAGTTATATTGGATATCATTGACACTTCATCTATAATGATAAGTGCAATGTTTTTCAATTGATCACGTAAAACTTTTAAGACTGCATCAGAGAGTTCTTTATATTTTGGTGTCAGAACCATGTTCAACAGGCAATTGAAATATTCTATGTACTGTCAAACCATCAATGTTGAATGCTGCTATACCTGTAGGAGCTGTTACTGCTGTATCTTTGCTCAGAGTCTGCTTGATCCAGCATCTCATTGTCTTAATCAAAAAACTCTTTCCAGTCCCTCCTTCTCCGCTAACATACAACCTAAGCGTTCCATTCTGGGAACTTATGGTATCAGTGACTTTGTCAAAAATGCGTTTTTGATCTGTATTTAATTCCAAAATCATATCAGCAACATTAACTGCCTCATTTTTATCCCCCAAATCATTGAAATCTTTCATAGCATCATCTGCTTCAAGAGGATTACACCCCAAAGGTATTCCATCTTCGTCACAATCATTTTCATCTCTATTATTATTTTCTTGTTCGACGTTTTCGGCTATTTGCTTTTCAATAAGCTCTTTAGCACGGCTCAAGTTTTCTTTTATTTCGATTAATCGCTCGTGATAAGATAGGGCTTCGATAAGTTCTGATTCCATGGATACGAATGATCCAGCGTAAGTGTCGCATCCATTTTTCAGTTCATCAACATCTCTCCACGGTTGAAATAATAATAACAAAGCAAAAAAGTATTTCTCTGGTTGAGTATTGACATCATTTCTATAATGGTTAATCAAATAACCCCTTCCACGTCTTTTAAGAAATTTGGCATTACCTAATTCATAAACTTCATCACCATATTTGGGTTTGGTAGAAACTATGTCGTACCACTTAGCAAAATCATATAAATTTGTGTTGGCCAATTCCGCAGGTCTTATTGGATAGTAATAATCTACCAGGTTATGGCAGAAAATATCTGTTGAATCTTTTTCCATGGCCTTAATCTCTTTGAGGGACTTCAACTTCCTACTTCTTATAATATTTACATCCACCCATCTAATAGTAGTCGATGCATCAGTCCCATATAAGGAAAACCCTAAGAGACTATCAGCAGCCTCAGGCGCTCCACATTCTCTATTGCAAAGCATGCGTAGTGCAACATTCCAAAGACGACTTGTCAATGACTTTGTAGAATTGATTTGTTAAAAAATTTCAGTTGTATATCTTTTCTCTGCTTTTGAAATGTATTTAGTACAATACCAAGTTAATAATGACGATTTTTCTCCCACGAATTGTATATCCATATTGCCCTCCCAAGCAGTCAAAACCGCAGGATTATAATCATTAATACATGTTTCTTCTCGAGATCGGGGAAGATCGTACAATCTGCTTTTGGACTTTAACTGTTTTCTACCAGCCACAGAAATAGCAACATCTCTCATAACTAAGGTATCAGTTATAGGACGAGGAAAGCCAAAGCGACAAACTCGGGTGGTGCGATTTTTTACTTTTTTGCTACGCATACAATAACTGTTGTGGTTATGACGTTGGTGTGTGACAACACGACGGTACAGTGTTGGTGATAAGTTTTTCTCAGGTATTCTACAAGTAACATACTTTGATATAAAATTTGCAACATCTTCGGTTGCAGATTTTCCAAGAATCGGTGCATTTTCAATCCATATTAATAAGTGAAAATGTTGAGTACCTCTAGTTTGATATTCAAGCCTCCAGAAATAATGAGTTACTTCGCCGATAGGGTTGGATTTAGAACATATGAAATTCAACATAGCATGAAATTTATTATTCATGAATCTCGATACAGATATTGGGTCAGCAGCTAATAATGAATTACTCATCATGTGTGCTATTGAAGAATTTACTTCACGAAGGTACTGTATTAAATCTGACCACAGGTATTCGCTAGGACTCAATGTGAGAAACCATGTAGCTGGACCGTAATGTTGAATCATACAGTTCAAATCTGATCTAGGCTTGCGCCAAAATTGTTCGGTATTCCGCAGTCTCCCAAATATCGTATTTAAATTTCCTTCAAGCTCACCTTTCGCTAATTGATTTAAATAACTATCCGCCGTATATCGATACTGTGCATTGGTTACATTCATTTTATGAAATATACCACTGTTGAGCTAGCGAATATTATTATCATTTAATAAGAAGAATAAATATTGTTGATTCAATCTGAACCGTGGGTCCTTCGACATTAATTTTAATTTAATAAACTCAAACGCAGTTAGGCGAACAGTTCTATCTTCACGTTGGCCATTAATACCATATGGATATAAATCTGGATAACATTTTAAATCCAAAGCCTTATAATGATAATTAAGAGCTAAGTCTTGAACTTTCAACATTTGATAAAGTTCGGTTGCCGTTTTGTTGTCTTTGTCCGAATACATCGGGTGAATACTAAATTGTTCATAATACGCATCGGATTGTGACATTTGAGTCAGTAATGCCCTATGCTCTATCTCATCTTTATTTATTATATTATTCTCATCAACTTTTTTATCAATTGATTTATTCGTTCCATTTTCACCATTATTGTTTATATTAATAGTTAACTCATTCACGCCGTTCTCATGTACAGCGTTATCACATTCATGTTTCTTGCTCAGTGGCTCCTCTGAAAATTTGTACTCCGCATTTAGGTGCATTTCATCTAGCAGTAAGCTCGCAGACATAGGTAACTTAATTTCAAAGTATAATGGATTATTTTCTTTTAACCACATAAGGGCGTCATATACCTTTTGAACGTTCACAAGATTTTCCCATACTAGCTTACGTTTTGTAGGAAGTCCACGTACTAGTATATAAAGTTCATGATTTCGATTAAGTGGGTCTGTTGCAGGGGAAATTTTTTTTAAAGTTTTTTATATAGGCAATGGCAAATGGAACGTTCGCCCTAAAACTTTCTTGTACATTTCTGTGTGGGGCATATTTTTCTTCCCTATTGTGCCCATTGTCTGAACGGTCTGGAAAGCTTTAGCTCTTTGAATGAGAAGTTTCTCATAATCGTTTAAATTTAACAAAACTTCAGGTACTTGCCCTGCGTCTAGTTGATTTAAGACACAAGTTGCTGGTAATTTGTTTAATCGGAAATGTTTCAAACAAGAGTGACAAATATACTCGAAGTCGATTCTTTTATTTTTCATACGCTTCATTGAGTCCCTCCAAAATAAAGACGTATGCGACTTCTTAAATTATCGATTTTTGCAATGTCTTTTTGGAAACATAGCTTTTCACATGATATACAAACAAAACGGGGTACATCCATAATACGTTTGGTCAATAATTTGAATGCCTCAAAATGTGTACGAATGATGGAGTCTTCATTTAAGTCAATGTCATGAATATTTCGAAACGTCTTAGATTTTTGTTGTGCTTCCACAGCAACATTGTTTAATATTTCAAGATTTATCGTTTCTAAAGCTTGATCCAAATCGTGTAATTTGCGTAGGGATGATCGTACTTTATAAAATATTCTTTTCATTGTTCTCACTTGTGGAAAATGAGGGGATAAAAACTGCACAGATACAAACGGTGATTCACAAATTGAAGGTGCGGTGTAACATGTTTGATTATGCCCCAATTTGTCACCAACACTATTAACAGTGCATTCGTGTAACTTTGAAAATTCTTTTTCAATATTTTTCAAAGAGCAATTTTTGATCGTCTGAAGAAAGTTTTCGTAGGTATTTATGAGCTTACTATCAATAGTTTGGCACATAGAAGTACAAGCCCACGATACTCCAATTTTTTTTCCTGCAGATGTGGGTAAAATATTCAATGCTTTTCCATCTTTGTTCATTATAATTTTTTCAGGAAAATATGGAGGTTGTTTATATGCAGTTTTTGCAAAGTAAGCCTCGGACGATGATGAATATTTTCTGAGAGAACCACATAGGATGGCTATTTTGTCTTCAATTGTGGCATTAGTGCATATAGATAGCTGCGTCAGGCAAACTTCAGCTTTCTCTTTCATTAATTGTAATTTCGCCCTGATCTCGTATATATACTTTTCTCGCATATGAAAACACCATTTTATAATCCACTCAGCTCTCATACGGCTTTCAACTGGTTTACCATCAATTGCATTGGCGACATTGATTACATATTGCTCTTTCGAAAGTAAAAGTTTTTTTGTATTAAACGTGATTCGAACTTGTTTATATTTAGTCGATATGTTTTTAGCCACATTCATTTTCCTTTGTGCTAGCGCAGGAATTTGATTGCGTTTAGACTCGATATATCTTTTTCGATTGAGTTCTACGTTAATTGTATCTATTGTAGCGTTTTTTATCCCACCCGGCATTTTTATTAATCTCAAATGTTTGTGATTATTCAAAATTGCATGTTTTGCAGCATCTTTTTTGCGTGGCAGTTTATTTACTATGTCCTTCCGAACTGTCCATTTTGAAGGTTCCATTGTATCGAAATTTGGTACTTTTTTGCAAATACTAGCAATATTCTGCGAACAATTGGATCCTGCATCAACATTATTCTTTTTTCATTTAAAATTGCATGTTCTGCAGCCATTTCCTCGCGTCGCAGTTTATTCACTCTATCCTTTCGAGCTGCCCATTTAAGACGTTGGGTTTCATTCGAGTTTGGCACGTTTTCACAAATACTTGCAATACTTTGAGAACAATTGGATCCTGCATTAACATAATTCTTTTTTTCATTCAAAATTGCACGTTCTGCAGCCATTTTCTCGCGTCGCAGTTTATTTACTCTATCTTTTCGAGCGGCCCATTTTAAACGATGGATTTCATTTAAGTTCGGTACTTTTTTTAATGATTCCAGTTTTTGGTTAAGTTCTTTCGATCCCGATATACGTTGATCCTGTTGTTGGATATTTTTTTTTGAATTTGTTTCCATAAAATCATTTTTTCGTTTGCCACTAGATTTTTCTGGATGAATCAATGATGGCACGATTTCTACATTATAAAGGGGATCCGCCATATTTCTTATTTCATTGACTTCACGATGTTTATATGTACAGTTCACCATAGATTCTTGAATCGATGATGACGTTGAAGTGACGAATGAGGATAGCAATCCCGCACATATTTTTTTGCAGATATTTGCATTACGTTGTGAACCAATATTGTCTTCATTCGCTGTGAGATCTATCGTAACAGTCGGTCTGAAATCTATCATCGAGTTATTTGCCGCTGGCTTATTCGTCCGTGAACGTTTCCGCTTCAAGTAACTATGGTCCTGAGATATGATTTTATGGTTTATATGATCGTGAGTTTCTCGATTCCATTCTGTTTTTTTAACCAATGAAATCAAAGTAGGACATCTTTCGACATTTTTTGACTGAGCAGATATTGGGAAATGCTGTAAAGACTTACTTCGGAATATTTGCAATAAATGTTGCCGCATCACTGCAGTTCTATAAATAACCGTTTCTGGATTCACTCCGTATAATATAGAAATGGCAAATGCGATTGCAAAAACACCACAATCTCTGCCATTAGGTTGCTGTTGCACTTTACAAAATTCGACATTATCAAGTGAATAGAAAGGGAATAGTCTTTGTAAGTATGTTCTGTGATGCTGATGTAGCTTATTCATGTTCAATGAGTCATAAATATATATTTTTTGCGAGTCCTAATAACTACAGATCCAATGACCTCCTTCATTTGTGACGAAATCTTCACAACTGTGCAATATTTGGATATGTTTTCTATCTGGAGATACTTCCTCAATCCAATGAGGGAATTGTATGTTCCACGTTGCTTGCATGGTAAACTCGGAGTTAGCACTATTGAGTAACTCTGCAAAACGTTCTATATGATCATCTCGCAATAGACCTTCGCTAGTTATAACGTCTTCCAAATTCATAGTGAAATCACTATTTGTTACGATTGGCATGGTATTTAGCCGAATTTCAATGCAAAATGTTACCACTGAATATATGAAATAATAAATAAAAATTCATAAACTTTAATTTTTCAATAATAAATAGTAATACTAAATAATCCACGGAGATATTTTTCAAATATGTTTATCATATATCGCTTATATATATATCTTTATTATATGCAGTATCTTTCAATTTCTCTCATAATTTGTGCAAAATATATTTTGTATAATTATACTGATGAAGATTTATTGCACTTGAAAATGGTATTATATTTTTGCCGTTTGTGCTCAATGGATTTTATATATATCCAATCGATTTGGCGCACAGCGGCCGTTTTTAGTGCACAGCAGCTATTTTTTTAACGGCGCACAGCAGCCTGAATGATATCGAAAGGCGCACAGCAGCCTGAATAATATCGAAAGGCGCACAGCAGCCTATATAATCAAGTTTGGAGACTTGCTGGTCAATCTTGAGTATGCTGTAAGAAAAAATTACACTATAATCAAACAATTTTCAAAGACTTATTCCTACCATTTTATTGTAATTCTCACGTTCATACTATTACTTAATTGTTCGTCGTATTGCAGTCTCTCGTTCTCTTTCAAAATGATTCTTCGTTTTTGTTGAGCTGTACCAGTTCTTTTACGAAATATCGTCACATTATTTTTCCGTTGAAAACCTATAAAAAAAATTCATATAATTTTTGAAATTGAAAATGGTTCACATAAAACTGGCATGACCATTATAAAACTCACGAGGAAATTTATAACCCGTTTCATTTTGACTTCATTTCAATTCGTATTGAATATAAATTAAAAATGAATGAATAAAAGTGATGTTACAAATTAATGTAACCTCAATGAATCATCTAACCATTTTCGTAATACAATAACCTATATTAATTTCCCAATTCGAAACGTTATGTACATATTATATTTTAAACGGCATTAAGCCTTTTCTTTTAGAACATAAATAGAAAATAAAGACTCACCTTTGATTAATTGTGACACAAATGAAGAATAACAACAAGTGTAAAAATCATAGCAGTCATAATAACAAACACAGATCTACTTTATGCAGGACTTTGGTTTTTATTGGAATTTGCCAGGCAGCGCACTTAGTGATGAACGAAATTTATTACATCGAAAATGAAACATTGTACGGTTACGTTCAGAAACTTGTCGATATGATATTTTTCATAATTTGAAATTGATCTACATGGAAATTTCGACAATGAATCTGGACCATCATGGAAAATAAATTTTTTTAAAGTCGAAAACGCGCATATTCTGCAAACGAGGTAGGTTAGTATTTCAATTCTTGCAGAGATTTAATTAAAAATTATATTCCCACAAATATAATATATTTTAACAACTAAATATTATTTGCCCATATTGTTTTAGAAGCGCAAGGATGGTGGGGATCAGAACCACGCCGCCAAAGAATGCGGAGACTTATTACGCTCTTATACTCGACGGCGAACCCTTTTCGAGGCCGGGCAATAAGAGTGCAGAACTACAAATAAAAATGTGTGCACTTTTAATTGAAAAAGAAACTAAAGAAATTATACATAAAAAATATAACTCGCTTTTCTGACCGATAATATTATTAAATTTATCCACAAAATATGTATTTGTTTCCCATTTGTTCGTGAATTGACACCGGAAAGTCTCGAAATCACATGCATCTCAATTTTCAAGGAACTCGAAAAGAAGCCACCGTTTTTGTTTTGTGAAGAGATTCGTTTGGTTTTGCATGTAGAAGACTCGAATTCAGACTTCAACATCGAACGAACTCGAAAAAGAGCTCCAGATTTTTTTAGAAGAGATGTTCTCCGTTTCACGGGAAAAAAACACGAACTCGGATTTTAATCTTGAATAAACTCGAGAAAAAGCATCCGTTTTCATTTTTCTCGAAAAGATTTTCTGGTTCGGTATGTTGTAACTCTATATCAGATTTTGGCTAAGCGACAAAGTACGCAAATTTTTAAACAAATTAAGGTTGGAACACCATCGCAATCTTCGAATATAACTCAATAATTTTGCATAATTGTTTCTACGATAAATTTACAAAAAAGCATATTTATAATCAAGAATATTCATACCAAGTATTATTTTATTTTTATTATAAAACGTAATGGCTCATTTATATTTTTAATATATTTGTCTTTATTTTTATTTTTTTGGTTTTTTGGCCTTTCTTTCTTCCTCATATTAAAATGGCATTAACCTTCCTCGTCCTCGGCCGCGGAAGGGATTGGATATATCATATAGTAGCGATATCAATCGTGCTTGGGCGTTCCGTTGCGATCGCTCGATCCTCGCGAGGCGGTTTTGACCGCGCCATCTTCGTCTGCCTCGTCCACCTAAAATAAAAATAAATGATATTTAGCATTAAAATTGAAACCTGTTGTATTTTTGAAAGTAAAATCTAAGCAATAATAATTATTAAACTTATTAAGTTGAACTATATAGCCGAAAAGAAGTAGAAGTGGAAAAAAACGAAAAAGTACCCATGCAGTGAAAAAATTTGGATAAAAATTTTCTCCGTGTGATCAAAGAGATACCAAATCGCACAATGTAAGTGAAGAAGAACTGATCATTCCTGCATGCAACAATCAATATGGCAAAAAATATATATTTCATTATACGACAGGAAAGAATGAAATAAAAACGTACTATCGATAACGCACAGATTTATTTATACATCGGAGAGGTATCGAAGATGTAAGACATTTCTTAATGCACAAAGGAAGTATGAGTAAAAGTAGAAAACTTTTCTCATGCATCAACGACGTAGAACGCCAGAAGATTATTTACGCGACGGAGAGGTGAAAGCCAGGAAAAAAATTATGCATTGGAGAGGCAAGAGCTGAAAAAGTATTCGTGTATCGAAGGGGAGAGAATATAAAGGCCAGGGAAGGAATCATGTTTTGGAGACGTCAAATACCAGGAAAAAAAAAATCATGCATCAGAGAGGTACAAGCCAGAAAAGAAATTATGCATCAAAGAGGTGAAAACTAGAAAAGTATTTGAGCATCGAAGAGGTAATAACAGTAAGAAAAGAATCATGCAGCAGAGAGATAAAAGCCAGAGAAATAATACACAGTTTTTCTGTAGAAATTTTGTTGAAGTTTACCTTGTTTCCCGCCTCGCCAAATCACGTTATTGGGTCGACGTTGACCATTATCGACGCCGTTATTGTCAGGGTACGAGGGCGGTGGTAATGGCAGAGGCGACGGTGGTAACGGCGTGTTATCTACGTTCTCCGGCCGCGGTTGGTCCACTTGCAGCTGTCCATCTTGAGGCTGTGCTGTTTGAGGCTGTGCCTCTTCTTCATCATCCAAAAAATCTGAGAAGCATTCATACATATTAAATCCACTATAAGATATACAATACAACACCGATGCACAATAATAATCACTTGAAAGCACTGATCCATTGTCTTTGTTTTCTTAGGTTATTTTCGAAGAAAGACAATAGATATATGAACAAATTGTATGTATCAAAACCACTATGAGATGAATAATATCACAGCGATGCACAATAATAACCATTTGGGAGGACTGATCCATTGTCTTTATTTTCTTTGACACATTTGCAACATAAGAATAGATTAGCGCTTATCATGTCGTACAGAAAATTCCCTCTTGGTACAGATATATTCTTTTTATTTACTGAACGAGATTGTACTTACCCATTTCGGTTAACTCCATCGATCCTAACCCTGGCTGTGAAAAAACACAAAACTAATTATTTTTTTGTCGCAGTGGATCAAAATCTCGCATTATAAGGTTACTCACATTGTTATTCTTCACGATGCTTTCGTTCTCGTGATTTTCAAACTGAACAAGTCAGCACAAGTTGTAAGTCTCTCTACTCTTTGTTTACTTTTCTACCACGCGCCTAGTCCCACGCACAATTCCCGCACTCAATTGGCTGGCGTATTCTGTTGTATAATTTACCGAGAAGCAAACGCGGCCGCACGATTGGCTGACACAAATCGCTTTAAGTACAAACGCGCCCTCTAGCACGGAAAAGCGTTCTCAGGGTTGGCTCAAGCAACATCACCATGGTCAACAAATCTCATTTGATTGGCCTGTTTGTAAGAAAAGACGAAATATTAGTGCTCAAAATATTACTTGTCCAGTCTACGCTATATCCCCTCAAATTCTCACATGTTTTGACGCTGTCACCTGCTATGATACATGACATCCGACGAATATGAGCAACAAACTCGAAACGATTCAAGGTGCTGATAATGTAAGTAATTTCTCTAATTTCCTTGCTTGACGATCACTCTACATTCAAAATATCCTTCATAATAACAACTGATTGCAAACATTTCCGTAAACTTTATTAAATCTGTTCGTAATGATTTTCCTTCGAAAATTTTGAGGTTATATTGTTTATTGAATATATTCCTAAAATTGTTCCTCGATCCTCTATAAAATTTTGAATTATATTAGCTTGATTTTTTAGTTATAACTAACAATATCATAACACCAATCGATCCTTCATAAATAATCGGTGAATAATTGTAGACAATTTTTTTTCAGATCATCGATATTGCGGCAGCTGAAGTCCCCACAACCGGTAAGCCGCGACACATCATAAACATCATTTAAAGAAACCGATTGATGCATTTTCTCTTGTAATTTTTTTTTTTTTTAATTTTTAGGGAATGAGTGTGGGCCCGTCACCATCAATGAAGAGCCGGAAAAAAGCAATTCGCATAGAAATATCGATGGTAAATTAGAGATATTACTTCAAAAGTATCAATATAATGTTTTGGTCTTGATGTAACGTTTGTTAAAAAATAATTTCATCGTAAAATTTGAAATACTGATAAAACTAGTTCGAGAACAATGAGAATAATGGAATAAGAATTGAAATCGTTGAGGATCAAAAAAATTGTGAAGAAAACCGATAGTTTTCGCGACAAATGGTTTTATATGTTTATTTTTTATTTCATCTGTTCATGAAATTCAATAATCGGTTTGTAATTTTTGTTACAGAAGAAAAAAAAACCCGACCGCCACGGTGGCAACGAGCCGGAAAAAAAATTCGTCGCCGGGAAGAACAAAATCAACGGCGACTCGCTTTTTTTTTGCGAGAGTTATCGAGACCGCAAATAAGATGACAGAAAACCCCATCATAAATATGATCTACGTGTATATTGATGTGAAGAAAATGAAAATAAAACATTGAATGAACATGTTAGCTTTTCAATTTTTTATCTCACTGTGTAGTTTTTTCAGAAAATATATAGAATTGTATAGATAATAAAAGTGATTGATAGAATAGAATGAAGGGTATCTATGTATCTTCCACTTATATCATCAACAATCGAGAAGGCTGATGGATAATTTTTATATCTAAAATAATTATTATAATTATAAGAATACTTGATTAATCGTTGACGAATGACATTTTTAGGGAAAAAAATGAAGAAATAACCCATGAGAATCTATGTAAATACAAAAAAGGAACATAAGCTTATGATGAAAAATTGATTAAATAATCAACATTTATTCATTAACCGTTTGATTTCATTGCAAGTATTATGAG
>JAPYZF010000808.1:0-14467 GCA_030523045.1 Meteorus cinctellus
TTATGTTCAGGAGGTCTTAAAACGTCGAGATCTATGAAAAACTCGACTTTTCATTTTCGGGGTAAAAACAATAACTTCCTATCGGGAAGTTAAAAATGTAATGCATATAATATATATTAAGGTGGGTCAAAAAAATCTACTTTTTTTTTCACTAGTTGCACAAACAAATTGGTTCGTAAAAATTTTCATCAAAGCTGACCTCTTAATTTTAATGGAAAGGTCCTCCGCATTATAGTTTTATATATTTTACTCAGTCCAATAGAAGAAAATTCATTTTTTGCTCATAACTTCATCATTTTGCAAAACTTCATATAATATTTTGTAGGGAATTAATCGCTCTACAAAAAAGGTCTCCTATATTTTTACCGTCAATCTCACCATGTAGAAGATATTGACGATTAAAGTTTGATTATCTTAAGAAAAATTTGTTTTTTGCTTATGAATTCTTTAACGCGCGAACCAATATGAATTATGAAACGTGCAATACATAATTTTGTAGGAAATTTAATGCTCTACCAACAAAGTTCTGATATGCTTCATCACAATTGAAGAAAAATTACCATGACCAAGCCGCCTTTTTAACTACTTCACATGGAAAATAAAATGTCTCCCATGAACAACAAAAATAAAAGCCAAATACGAATAATAAAAAATTAATTGACCGAAAGTTATGTGGCAAATTGTGGCAAATTGTGGCAAATCGAACTTTTTCTAGTGTAAGCTTGATGCATCGTTTCATCTATTGAAGACTTGTTTAAGGGGTCTGTCTACTTTGGCCGCATGAACCATACACTATTCATACGAACTCTTTTCAAGAACACTGTTGTGTTTATTGAAATAAATATTGTCAGGCTTAAAAAAACTATTAGAGAACTACAAATATAACAAAGTTTTTTTCAATTTTAACCACTTTTTTTGTGTGAAAATGCCAGGTGAAGAAGTGTCCTCAAAAAGCAGGCACACGTGCGCTATTGATAGAATCTGAACAACGGCCCATCAGAAATAGAAAAATTTAATGGTTTAAGGTTTAATGTGACAGTGACTATATCCAGAACCTCAAATATTAATTTATATCATAAAATAACCAAATGGCGAACAAAATAAAAAAAAAAAGTTACAAAACGTGTTTTTTGCAAAAAAAAAAAAGAAAATAGTGAAAATTAAAATTTTGCAATAATTCTGGTCCGGGATATAGCGGTAAGTGTACAGCATATGTGATTGAATTTTCATTAGGATCGGTTCCGTAATTTCTGAGATTTTTCAACAAGCGGTTCGAAAACATTGTTTCGAAAAAAACGTGTTTGAAGTTTTTTTTCTCTTTTAAATTGTAAAAAAATCTTACCTATGCGCAGTCGGGTTGCCTGTACCATACAGAATCCCGTCTGCTGGTTTTAGAATTTGTTCTTCATCTAATTTATCCTTTTGAATTTACAGACTCCTCAAAGGTGTAGTCTAGTTCGTCGGCTGAAAAAATAGGCTATTTTCGGGAATTTCTCGTGACCTTGCCATGAAAGATATGTTCATAAAAGTTGTTAGGGATGATAGATGAAGTCTTAAATTACAAGATTGAACGTTTTTTTATTAAGTTTTTTCATTTTTTTTGCACAAAATTTGTACTTGAATGAAACGCCATAATTTGGAGGCAGGTCGGCTGATACACGATATCTCGAGGACAGCTTATCCGGTGGTCTAGCACCAGTAAATTTCATGATTCTTTAGGATTTTTTTTTCAATGAAAGCAATGAACAATCGTATCCAAATTTTGTAGGCATATAAAATGACTTTGATAGTATACGGAAAAATCATAATTGAAAAAAAAAAACAAATTTTGAGTAGGTAAGAAATGGCGTTTGTTGCTCTCCTCATAAATATGGTCCTGGGTCATGGGTGAAATTCTGGCTGTTTCGCTTATCTTCAAACAAAAACTTAAAACATTCTCTAATCAGTATGAGTGCAGTTATCACTGGACGCAGAATGAAAAAAAAAAAAAAACAAAACAAAAATTGATAAAATGCCGCTTTGTTGGAATTTACATGCAGAAAACAGACTGTTTTTTCCAATATTTTTGTATGTAAAATTAAGAAGTATTCATCATAAAAACTTCTCCTTAGGCCCAGCGATAGGTAATACTGTACTTAATAGCATGATAAAATTTGAGACGAATCAGCCGAGTAGTTTTTTTTTTGCACCCACTGTGCAGAAAAAAGTTGTTTCGAGATTAATGAGTTTGAAGTTTAAGGTAATCATATAAGGTAAAGCGCCGGGTCCTGTCATCTGCCTCAGCACTGACTTGCTGAATGGGCTGTAAAATTTAGAATATCGTCAATATCATTACAAAAATTTAACAGTATATTCCTGAAGGATTATAGTTTCGAAATATCGAAAAACAAATCTATTTTTAGAAAATTCTAGACCACCCAGGTCCCCTTAAGTCAACTGTGCCGATTTGTTACGATTTATCAATTTTCGGTGTTACTGAATGGAAACATCCATGAGGGCTCACATATATTTTTGCATAACTTCAATTAATGATACACTTCAACAATGTGGTGAAGAATTCAAATATTTTTTTTTCTTGTTGCATTTAAGTATTATAATCTTTCGAATAAAGATAAAAAAAATGCGGCGTCAAGTGCGTTAGTGGTTTTGCTATCAAAATACCTTAGAAAAGAAGCTCATGTAGAAATGCGGAAAGTTAGCGTAACTATGAATATTTCTATATTATCTATTTATGACTATCATATAAATAACTGTGGAAGGAATAATGTTTTTTAACTTCCCGTTAGGAAGTTATTGTATTAACCCTGAAAATGAAAAATCGATTTTTTAGCAGATCTTGACGTTTCAAGACCTCTCCAACATAACCTGCACATCGCGCGCGTGTGTGCGTGCGTGTGCGCGCGCGTGTGTGTGTGTGTGTGTGTGTGTAACGCAATTTATGTTGGGAAAATTGAAATTTATGCGGGACTTAACGAGCGAAGATAGCAAGTAGCATCAGGAAGTTATTGATGTGATACCTATTGGTATCAAATATGAAAAAGCAATTCTCCAATTAAGCACCACCAAAAAATATCTATTACTAGATCTGGGCTCTCTACTCGTGAGCGAGCGTAGCGAGCGAGCAAATACAACCCAACTTGTTTTGAATGCAGTTTGGCAGGCAATGCTATATGTTCCACTATGTATTTCCACGAGATAACATAATATTTTCGCACTGAATTTTCTACTAGGATGCGAAGATACAGGAGGACGATCACAAGAGATACGGCTCTAAGTCAGAAATTGTCGGATACAGTGAAAAATGTGGTCTCATCGTGTTCTCCCAGAACACAAAAGCATAAATGGTGTTGCCACGAAATTCAACATGAAATCAGTGAAGCCTAATCGTGGGTAAATTGTGCTCCCACTTTGTGACTCTCTGTCATAAGAGAGTATTGAAAACGGTCACAAAGTGGGGGTACAATTTACATACGATTTGGCTTCAGTGCATAAAATGAATGACTCTCTTAAGATACATATTGAATAAGAAACACTTACAACAATTCTTTTAATTTCTCCACTTGCTCCTCATCCATACTTAACTTACCCCGCTCATAGGGCAAGTTGCAAACTTTGACCCTGCTTGTCATTTATGGCAATAACTTTACAACCACACCTGATACCACTTTTCATGCCACTAATGTTTTGAAAAAGATAGGATCGCACATACAATGGTATTAAGATGGAGTGTGTTAGGCGCACCCTTTAGAAGTTATAAGAGATCAAGTGAACAATTGCTCCACTAGCCCCGCCCTACGCTACAATTTTGAAAATGAAGTCTCTGCATCTCATTAAGTTCCACACATACCATTTGATGCCATCCATTCATCCATCCATAATGGATAAAGGCTGCCAATCAACTACGAGTGTTATGTTGAACCGTGCATCATTGTCAATAGATATTCCACGACTAATGTGATATTGTTGTTTATATGCGTTTAATTACATGCATCACATTACAGATTGCATTAGGTGGGATGGAATTGGATGTTACATTTATAGTTTAGGTATTAATCTTTATTGGATCATAAGTGTCTTGATTTTACTACATATCTAAACGATATTTGGACATTGATGACAACAGCTCGTATTCATGAAAATGAAGAATCTATCGCAGAGATTGGAAACAAAATGGGCCTTTAATGAATTTTTAATTTTAATACCTTTATGATTATTCAAGGTGATCGAGAAGATATAAAAAATCAACATTTCGACTTTTCTATAATTCAAACTGTTGTAAAGACAATTTCATACTCAATGTAGCTATCCAAGGAATTGAAAAAATCGTTTGATTATTCTTATTTGTTCATCCATGTCCAACTTATTTGTACAGAAATCAAGGGAGACTTCAGCATTATCAAGCGCCGCGAGCGATATAGAGTTCAAGCATCTCGGTCGAGCGCAGGCGTACACGAATGAGGGGGTGGCACGAGTTCCCACCACTCGTACTCGTAATATGCAACGATGGTAGAATAACCCGACTGGGGTTGGTGGAGCTATGCGCTCCGAGAGTAGGAGGCATCCTCTGTCTCATCTTCTCCCTCTCGTAACGTTGCCATTTCCCCTATCGTCATCATAATTTCCCCTACAGTTTTTTTACACCCACAACTATCCCTCTCGCATCTTGCCACCTCTCGTCATCTTTTTCTAACTCACCCTGCCTTTTTCACTCCCTCTCGCATTTGTGATCCCATCATCCCTCCGACTCATATACACCCGAAAGGGGATTCACTCTTCTTTTGGCCGCCCTATTCCCGACATATTCTCCGCCATAGTCTCTCCAACACTGTGTTATCAAATCGCACTTTCCGGTTCGTGGTTGCATTTCATTCTCACTCTCCCAGCCTTCTATCTCTCGTCTCGTATTAATTTGGTGAATAAGTGAAAAATTGTGGCATTTTTTAACAAAAAATAAGCTTTTCCTTCGTCGCAACAATCATGAAAAATAACATTACTGCGTTATCTGTGGATGAAAAAGCGATAGGAAATTTTCGTAGTTAAATACAAGCGATAAAAAAAAGGGAAATCCAGTGGAAAAAAAAAGATAAAGAGTGAGGATAAAAAAACTATTGTGCTAATATCAAAAGGGGGAATATACCAAAGAGTCGAATGGTGCCGATCGTGTCTCGTCATCGTCGAAGTCACGGAATCCGGACTTCTTTCTTACGTGCCGGCGGGCTCCTGGCGCGGCTGCGAAAAAGGATCCGCAAAAGGAGCGGCGACTAAAGTCACCAGTTTCTTTTTCATTCGTTCCTTTCTCCAAATGCGTTTTACTCTTTTACTCTTCCCCGTCACCACAACTCCATACACATACATGTACATATATGTACACACATTATATACATACACGTATAGATATATACATACACATATATACGATTTACATCAGACGAGCTTCGAGATCTGTAGGATATTTACATTGACACGCGTGTAAAAACAATAACGACGTCTATACATATATATATTTCCATTGCCGAACTGCGGAGAATCTTTGGCGACATTGTGCGTGAATCAAACGAAATATCGATTGGCATCGGTCATCGCACAGTCCAATTCTATGTTTGTTCAGCAGACAGTGTCCGTGCAATGATTGTGAACTTTCGTTAATATCTATATATATTTAACACGTTGTATTGGAGAAATTAGTATTTCTGTTGAATCTCAAACTGGATATATCAAGCATTTTTGTACGTGAAGGCATATAACCAAGGTTATGGTCGAGATAAACCGGCAACCGAGAGCGGCCTGATAAGGAAAACGGCGACGAATTATATATACCGACTAGTATATACCGCGTGTGTTGTTGTGTACATTTGTGCGCACCGAGTGTGTGTATGACGTTGGGCCCGCTCGGACGCGATCCCCGCCGCGGGGCTCGATATTTTCAAAACGTTTGGAAAAAAATATCAGTACTTAATCTTTTTTCAGACTTCAACTTTCTCCATAGTCCAAATATATCAATCATCGGAATAATGTAATTATTGAAAGTGAACTAAGTTGATCAATCGAATATTGATGATCCAGTGTTATAATATTGCTGTGCAAAATACAAAATATTTCATATAAAAGACTAAGGTCGAAAGGCTCATCCGTGGTAGTGCATTTCGTCGCATAATATATTTTCACGTGAGTCTTCAGTCATAAAAAAGAATTCGATGGAATAGTGTGGATGATGAGATCTTTCTTTTACGAATAAACTGCGGTTTGAAGAATTTTTCACTCCAAAAAATGGTGTGACTGTTCGAATTTGAAATAAAGAATAAAAATTAACTTTAAAGGCCATAGTTGAGGTATTACACAGCTCTGTGACGTTAGACTGGAGCTGTATTTGCCGTATGCACCACTGCCGGGAGGTGGAGGAATCCTCCCGGTGGTGTCAAGCGGCGTTGGCTGTCGACCGGTTTTACTCGGTGGCGTCGATCTTTCAATGTCTGCGGCAGTGCAACCTGCACCAAACACCGGTCCACCGTCACACAATTCACTTCATCCACCTGGTGGCCTTGGCGGGAATGGTGGTGGTGGTGGTGGTGGTGGTGGTGTCGTCGGTGGTGGAAATAGTACCGGGGCCTTACCACCCAACAATGGACCTATATTAATGCCGCGACCACCACCCGTTACTATTCAACCATTGGGTTCTTCGCTTGCCCCCGTGCATCATCTGGAAGATCCAGATATCACCGATGCGCCACCAAACCCAGATGTGTTGCTTGCTCTTCTTGCTAGGAATAAAAATCTTGAGGGTAAGGTCAAATAAACATACTTTTGAGAATTTCGACCAGTTTATCATTAGCATATATAGATTGATTTTTATTCAATGTTTTCCCACCTTGTATCCATTATGACTTGGTGAAAATTATATAAAGAACAATCTGACCTTCGATTTTAGAATAATCGAGAAGATAAGATAAACTGAATTTCGATAGTGAAATCTGAAATAATTAAAATGATGGGACATGAAAATATTGGTTTTACATGGAGATATATGTATGTGCAATAGATAGACATCAGTATGGCGCCGTTATTTATGAGAAACTAATGACGATATCTTCACGGGAATATTGGTTCATAAAAGACTCAAAACTGTTTCATAGCTGGAGTCTTTTTCTATAGATTGTGATTGATAGCCTTTGCCTCTAATTTTTTCAGTATATTTCCATTATTTTTTAAATCTATCATTTGCAAAATACTGCTCGAAACTATCTGATTATGTTCGTCTAGTTGCAGTTGAGGTTTAGCTTTGGTGACATTTTTTCCGTCGTGTGTCGGAGACGAGAGACTTTTTCTATTTATCGTGCGTATCATTACATTTTATCAAAATTTCTCTGTGATAACTCACTTGAGGTAGAATTCGTTACATGATCATTCTAAAAGAATTCTAGTTGAACATTCTCGCTGAAAATTAAATTCGCTCGTAATTGCATAATACTCCCACTTTTCATTTTTAAACATCATGAGAGTTTATTGTTCGTACGTGATGAAAACAGATTGTTTTATAAGTACATTCACAAGTTAGATTGGATATGTATAAGTATAGTATTGTTTTATGTAAAATTGGGAAAAAACACCTGAAAATGCAACAGATTACCGCTTGTGTATAATGTATCAGTGTATATTCTTACCTTCAGTGTATTCACACGTGATGCGCCACGAATATACGAGCAGAATGATTTTATACATAGTCTCACTCGTAAAGTGTATATACGTGCCAAGTATTTTGGCGTGCACTCAAATTGACGGGAATGATGGGCATAGAAATCTTAAATGTATATTTCGTCATAAAAGTATTCAGAACGATCCACACTTTGATGTTGAATGAAAGTAAAGAAAAAACTACGCATACAAATTATTGAATATCTATTTAAATCATAGACCATCGTAAGCCAAAATATGACAGAAAAAATGGTTTGTTCAAAATCACGGTTTTACATTCGCCTGTCTATGTGACTTATTCATCCCTTCAATCTCGGTGAGTAGAGCAAGGTCGGAGGCGCCAATTAATTATGCATATGTAAATGAGCAAAGCACAAGCGACTTGAAGAGCGTCTACCTTTATTACTGAGTTAACGACCGCGCACAATTTCTCAAATTATTCCAATCAATATTTATGGCATGTAATGATGCCATGTGATGAAAAATTAAACAAGCATAAATCGAGCTGGGACTGCTCTCATGAATTCATTTACTCCATTCACTGATAGAACGAATTAGAAATGTCTATATTGAATTTAGTGGAGAGGTAGATACGAAGGCGAAAAATTGTGATGGAAATCTGAGTCATATTCTTGTTAACATAAATTTGAATTATAATCCTGTGGCAACAATCAATTAGATGTCGAAATGAACGATGGCGAGCAGTTAGGGTTTAGTCATGCGTTTGGCAAAAAAAAGTAGACTGTTTCAGCGCCGCAATTTCCATAGCCCGACTTGACCCATCGTCTCTTATTTATTCTTCCATTTTCCCATGAATGCTATTCTAAACATCATCAAAGGTACAAAATTCTGTCTCTTGAACAAAATTTATTATATATTTAAATCATCGCGAATTCAATTAGTTACATAGAATATGCATCAGAGTAGAAGTGATAATCTAGAATGCAATATGGCAAGTCAACATGTTATTTAGATGCTTTATATATTTATTTATTTTTTTCATTCCGTCATTATTGAGTCTGGCTGGAGTAATGATAAGGGTTGGTGGAAGAAGGCTGATTTACACAGAACGAGGTTTTTTGTTATAAGGGCCGCATGTCGACTCGGTGGATATTTTAATAAGGTAAGTGCTGCAAGGCCGACCCAACACCGTTCACCGCGCCTCTCTGCCCCCCCCCCCCCCCCCCCCCCCCCCCCCCCCCCCCCCTCACTGTTTGCGTCCACACGGTAGTTTAATCATGTAATGTGTTCCCCGGGGGCACGGCCACCCTGCAATCAATACGATATTGCTTCACGCACGATATTCTGAATTTGTTTAAGTTTCCTGCCCAGAAAAAAAAATACAATTTCAAAACTTTGGGATTCGTACCCGACTCGTTGTTTTAAATAAGTGCGCTCAACACTATTTTTTTCTTCAGTAATTTTTTTCTATGTACATCTCTGAGACGCAATATCGTCTTTCAGAAAGATATTACTGCTGTATGCTGTTGCAGTGTTCGAGTATTGTGACTTCAAATTCTGTATAAGAAATATTCGAAGAAGATAGCCATCCACTAGTTATCCCAACTGAGAAAAAAAATGAATAAATTGAGTTACAAACTTCATCTATAATCGATCCTGAATTGAATCAATGTAGATGCAATCTTTATGCTTCGACTGAAAATAAAATGTAGACATGATCGTGATGTACTGTGGTAAAATTTCAGCTTAATGACATGGTAAAAAATTACAACTCTGTACAATTTCCACCGTGCGCGACGATGAAAAATAAAAATATCTAATTATTGATGGAAATCATATATATATATATATATATATATATATTCCTCTCTCTTGCTATTCCTCTATAATTGAATGTTGAGATTCTATGAATAGATATCATTGATATTGTGAGAACATGTATATGTTGGCGCAAATATTGTTGATAGACCGAAAACTATATACATTCGCGATGCACATGAAAAAAGCTACTGAGTAGTTACATTATAAATTTGATGCAGACGATTCAATGCTTTACAGATGACATGATTGGAGAATGATATTTTTGGAACGAACCCCTGTCGTTGTATTTGTCGACAATAATTCCGTCACATGATATCAATTTGTATGGCGAAATTTCACATTATTTTGACGTGAGGTTTATTGAAAAATTCATTGGATATTTGAAAATATGCGATATACTCTGTCAATGATAGCGTTGAGGTTGAGTTTACAATTGATATTATATTTGAAAGCTATGAATACCTGAAATAATTTATGGAAATTAATGAATTTACATCGCTTGGCAGGATTGAAACGTCACCGAGCAACCGCTATATTGATGAATAGAAAAAGCCAAATCCTTCTTTTCGTGTATAATAATAAACATGGCTACAAACAAAACAGATGAATTCCGATGGAAAATAGAATTTATGGCCAATATATATATGACGTCAATTTTGTTTGATTAACCCTTCGATTGGGAGACGATATTTCTCATTTTCTATTTTTTTTTGAAGTCGCGCGGCTGTTCGTGCAAATTCATTTAATCCATAAAATATTTATATGTTCATTGGAATGCGCAGAATCAACTGGAACATTCATAAACGCCTCGAAATTGCTCGAAATTTTTCGCCACTTCTTCTATTTATTAACCTCTTTGACATACCAAAAATTGAAATTTTGTGTTGGCTGCTTATCTGAACTACACAATCATATTGTTTATCAAGGTTGCAAGATTTGGAAAAACGGATGCAATTATCGGTAGATATACGTGCAATTCTTCGTGTGTGTGACTGCAATGTACGAAGAGCTATAAAGAAATTATATTAGAGATGGCTGCAATGGCTATTTGCAAATTAAAAAAAGCGATCTGGATAACGGTTACAGTTTAATATTTGGATAGGTAGATCGAATGTGAAACTATGCAATGACTATTGCAAATACGTCGTGTTTGTCTGTTAAATTACGGCCAGAATCACAACCATGATGATCAATCTGAAAATACATACTGTCCCACTCTCCGGATATTATCTAAGCAGTATATTTTTCCTTTATATACTTTTTTCCATATAATCTCAATATTGAACTGAATGAGACATTATTAACACACCTCAATCTCAACGATACCATATTATCAATACCGACCTTCGGATTGTTGTGATTAAGAATATTTGGTGAATATGCAGAAACCAATCTGGGAATGAGTGTTATATGACCCCTTAACATTTTGGTAAAAATCTGTTACGATAACAATATATGTACGAATTTTCTGCGACCCTGATTTGATTAAATAATGACCTTGGATATTCTGTATAATATACAGTATCATCCGTCAATATAGAATTGCTTTTTTCTTCTTTTCTTGTTTTATCGCAAGGCCACAAGCGCAACAAGGCCAGGGCGATCATATCTCGAGTCACAAAGTCGTTATAATTTGCATCGAATGAGCAAAATCGTTAGTAGAAAAAGAACGAATTCATATGCGTCGTAAGTTTCACTGCGGTGCCTCAAAGATATGCTCTCACAGAATTCTGCAAGTATCAGTTCACAATTAATACGAGGAAAGGGTTTCACTGTAATAAATTGGTGAGGAGCGAAGGTTCTACCACTTGCATTTGATGGAGAGAAAAAAAGTAGACATATTTTAGTTATGAGAATAGAGAAGTGTAGCAGAGACGAATTTTTTTTTCTTTTCCTCAATGGAACATAACTCATTCTATAATCATTATTCCAGCCTCGTGCTACACTCGGTTTTCCATCTTCTTTCAACTCCTTTTATCCATCTTTTTCTCCACTCATTCGGCCATTTCCCGCCAAATTATAATTATTATGAACTCATAAGTTCGAAAATGAATTGACGCTACTAAACACCTCATTCCCTTCGTTATTGGACTTTTATCGAGGCACATTGAACCGCAAGGTATGACTAGACTCTGTATACATGAAGAAGATAAAAGGTCATTGGTTACGTTGCTATAGGTAAATAATAAATGTGCACTGAAAAAAAAGTTTTTTTCCACCCCGGAAATCTTTCTCTGTAAAGCAACTAGTATTCCTGCTTTGAGAATACCAAAGTTTTTGAAAAACACGGTTCCTTCCTCAGCAAAATACCAAAATAAAAATATAGCCGACTTAACCTCACTCAATTGACACACATGCAGAGATGGTAAATCCCATTCGAGCAACTTTTTTCGTACGCTAGGATCCATACATATACTAATAGCAACTGTAATATAGCTGTGTGATTGTTCAATAAATTATAAATCCGGTAAATACGGTAACTCAGGCATTTTCAGGCGAAAAATACCAGTTCTTTTATATTAAGGAACGTATATTGAATATAAAAAAACTCGGATAAAAATATTTTGTGTTCTGGGTGAAAAAAAACTTTTTTTTCAGTGTGCATTGGTCGTTCGGTAATTTCTCAAAAAGTCAATCATCTGGTTATTGCATATAAATCCTGAAAACAAACTCTTCTCGCATGAGTGGAAGAGCATCTATGAGAACCATTTTGGGAGCATCTCTCACACACGCCCACATGTCGTCATACAGTATCGCATTTCTAGGAGAGCCAGTATCCCTCTGCAGTATTATTGTGTGACTCATTTCTCGTATCATATAATCAGCGTAAAGAATTTTGTAATTCTCTTCCTCCATCAAATTTCAATCGATTCATTTTTCAAAATTCATCGGCTTTTGATGGCCGTATAATAACGAAATCGAAGCAATTGGAAAGAAGTAGGGCTGGTATCAATAGAATCCACCTACACGAAAACATATCAGCTGTTATTCAACCCTCTACTTTTAAAACTGTAGATTTTAGAGTATTTTAAGGGGCCATGAAAGAATATTAATTATTGACTCAATACCCGGGATTTGCGTGCATTGTTTAAAATCGAATTCTGCACGCATTTTGGTGAAATTCAATTGGCGTGCAAGAAATACAATGATGAAGGGCAGAAACTATTTTCTGCGTATGATAGTACTAAAAACTATGTCAAATCAATTAGTTTCAATGTAGGCTTTGGAAGTTATGAATAGTTATGTTTCTTCAAATCAAAGTTTTTCTTTCATAAAAGTTCATAACAGAAAATAGTTCTGCCCTTCATCATTGTATTTCTAACAAGCGCACATTAAATTTGACAAAAAGCGTGCAGAATTCGATTAAATAATGCGCACGAATCCCGGGCCTTGGGTCAATAATTAATCTTCTTGCATGGCCCCTTAAAAACAGGTAAAATTTTTCTAATGCAGTGGTTCAGTTGGAAGCTCTCAGCTAAGCGGAATATGAGTTTATAACAAATACCTGTTTCTTTCTTGAAAGAAGATGGTTGACAGAGAAGAATGCCTTTTGAACAGAATCCCGAGATTATATGGGAGCTGAGATATTAATTTTCAAAAATCACTAGAAAATCGACTTTTTCGCATTTTGAGAAATTCTCCAGCGGCCGGATTTGGCGGTAGCAGGCTCAAATTTGCAGGATCATCTCCTTCTTTTGTCTACTTTCGAACAAAAAATCAGCATCCAATGAAATTTACTTGCCCATATGTATATATGACGGAGAATTACTAGTTTGGGCATTCGCACCGTTTTCACCATTGCTCGACAAAAGATGATAAGGGTAACGGTAACTATTACAATTTAAAAGATAGTCTCAGACTGAACGAATCCACGATCACCAGGACAGCATGACCGCGTACATCGAATCTCAAATTGTAACTGAGGTACAAGTATTCCACTCTGTGCCTCTCTGTCCCACTCTGTGCCATAATTGTCGAGGACACTACCTAAATCAGTCCTACATTACTCTATCCTGTGATCGTGGCTACGTTAGATGACCAGATGTCACCAAGTCTAATCCTATACCGCAATAAAAACGGGGAAATCCAATCGGATTGAGCTATAAATAATTATATCCTACATTCTTATTATTTTAGTATAACCATAATAAAACGCTTTGGATGAAATATTGGAAGTTTCCATTTTCGAGCATATATATCTATATATATATATGCGCGGGGGGATTATTGCTGGTAATAGTAGTGATACTGGATCATTGAATGAAAACACAAGAAATATGTTTAATGAAAATGATCATGAAGTAAATAATTTTGATTTAATTGTTTCTACAGAAAAATGTAGAATTGTAAGAAGACCTGACGGTTGTTTGCGAGATACACATATGAATTTATTTCAAAAAATTATGAACGGAGCATCAAATGAACATGGCCGTCATAATTTATCACAGAACATGGGATATATAAGCAATTTCTTGAGCAATTTGCAACCTATTCCATGGCGTAAACAAAACATCCAGATAATATATTATGGTGGACCAGGTTAGGATGTGATAGGACATTTGATATGCACTGAATCCCATGGTCAGGGTTATATTCACATTCATAATAGTTTATAAAAGAATTGTTTTGGGGATGATCAACAAGATTTTTTGAATACTCTCAATAGATTCAATAAAAATGACATATTCCGACAGACTGACGGCATTGGTTGTGCTGCGTTTGCAATATATTTTGCAACGTTATTATCTTATAATAAAGATCCGCGTAATGAATTACACTATGATGGCCATGCAATGCGAAATCATCAAATATATCAAGCATGTTGTCCTGTACAAAAATGTGGATGTTTCCCGAATATGGTTATCTAACTTGATGTTAAATACTATGGGGCAAATAGATAACACTTTTTGAGTATTACATTTTCCGTTTTTTTTTTAAGTGTGAAACCGATCGGTACATTCAAGCATTCAAGAATGCAATGAGACATGAATGAAAA
>JAPYZF010000809.1:0-14434 GCA_030523045.1 Meteorus cinctellus
TTTTTTGGAACAATTTTTGATATCACTGATACTATTTCCTTGAATATATTTATACAAATACGTATTGTATATCTCGGCGTTTACAAAGTCTCGTATTCAATTGAGAGTATATATATTTATCTACAAATTCAGTTATATATACAAGCAGCTTAGCGCAAACACCTTCAATTCAGACAAGTTCGAACGCATTTTCTGTATTGTAAAATCACTATACATGCAAAGTAAAACTGATAAACTATCACTCAAGAGATGTTTCGTAATATTACTACAATTATGTTGTGATACTCAATAACAAGTTTATAATTTGAAGTTTTGTAAAATTACTATACCTCATTTTAATTTTGCAATGGATTTCAAAATTACAATGGAAATTTTTAACAGTGTATACGATTGTGTATACGATTGTGTATAGGATCGACAACTAATAAGAGATTCATGGGAAATATTATAAATTTCGTAAACATTCTATACATGTTAATCAAAATTATCTCGCTATAAAATAATATGTAAAGTAATTTAGATAAAAACGAATACAATTTTTCAAAATTTGGTATTAATTCTCATCCACAGTAAATTACATTTTGTTATATAACGATACACAAATAATTTTTTCAGAATGATTTTCTCGTGTCATTTACAATTATAAATTTTTCTAAGCTTTTGTTCTTTTTTTATTAAATTCTTTTTTAATAATCGTCAATCACATTATCAGCTGCATCCGGTATTGTTATTGATTGTTCCATTATTTTTATATTATATCAAGATCAAATGTTTTGTAGCCAATCGAACAATTCGAAATAAACTCCCTCACTGTATTTAATGGTCTCCGACTGAATTCTTCTCGATAATATACCGGGTTTTAAGAAAAACGAAAATTCCGCTGTTGTTACAATTTATCATGTATCCTTGGTCTCGTCTGAAATTAGTTTTATTAATCTTTTCATATATATAATAGGTTTTTTTCTCCTCCATTCAGCCTTCAGCAGAAAAATGGCCTTCGTAACCCCAAAAAATAGCCGAATGGAAAATGAAAAGATAAAATTAAAGAACAAATTCGTTTTTTGAAACGATTTTTATTGGATACTCAAATCACGATGATCAGAAACAAGAATATTCAATTTGAAACAAAAGAATAAATATTAGAAAATAATACTTTTTTCATATTCAATTGGATTTTATTGCGTTTATGTTGACTCCATATAATCAGATGATGGTTAACACATTTTTCATGATAAATTAGTCATTCAATCGATTTTATTTTGCATGTTCGTTTGTCATTTTTTCGTAAAAATGTGTTTATTCAAAAATTAATATTGCTCTTAAGAAATATTTTGAAGCGTTTCTTCCTTTCTGTGTGAATTATATCAGATCTGACGGGAATGTCAATTTATCTGCGTTTTACGAGGCAATGAATTATCTCCATTTACCAGGGGATTAGACTTGACAACTGCAAATACAATTGAACGAAATTCATTCAGACTTCTCCTTCCTTCTACGTTTGTATTTTTCATATTGTCATGAGAACTAATGTGACTTTCGGATTCAGAACTACACAATGCACTTCTTGTAACTTTTCTTGTTCCATTCTAGCAAGCCAACAACGATTGCAATTGTGCTTTATAGTATTTTTGTAGATGATGAAGAAGTAAAAATATATGAACGAAATGTCTAATGAACATCTTAGCAATGATTTCATTTAGTTCCTTTTTTATTGTCTTTACCATAGCCTTTATTTGATTTACTGCCTATTTTGATAATTGACGTCATGGAAAGATGTGACAAAACATCAATTTTACTGATACCATTAATGAAAATAATGAGCTTTCAATAACTACAATTGATTAACTTTCAATTACACAAAGTTGATTATTATCACGGATTCAACAACATTGTTGAGAGTAATTTCTTCGATTTAGCTGGAACAAAGGCCGCAATTATATATTATATAGATATATTTTTTTCTGATTTCATAGCTATTTATGAAGCACTAACACGGAGTAATTTTTTTTATGCTGCTATGATTGAAAATTTCCAGTCCTGATACGGATAACGCGAAAGACAAAAATCATTTAAACAATCAATTTTCAACTGATTGAAAAGTTCATATGAAGCTATCTGTGATTTTTGTGTGTATGGGTAGGTATAGATGAACACTTTGGCATATAGAACGTATCCTAAATGTGCAGAAATACTTTATAAATGTTGATCGAAAATATTTTCCTATGATATAATATGTATATGAATAATTCACAAAATCGATCAGCTACAGACAAATGCAATCCTTCAAAATTTTCCATAGTAACTCATCAATAGTAGATAGGATTGTTTTAGAAATCATGCATTTGTATCAATATGTATTCTTGTATTTCTCAATCATATTGAGTGCACTCAGGATTGTGAGAGACTAACGAGACCAGATTGTCATGTTGAGTGTGTAACGTATGAAAATACTTATTTTTCTGGAACATTTATGGTACTTGTTAGATAAAATGAAAAAAGAAGAAAAGAAGAATTCAATTTCAGTGGAATAAATAGATTTTAAGCACAAATACTTTTCTTTTAACAATGGCTCCCTATATGTTTTTTTTCAATACACCTCTCACATTTGTGAACAAACGTTACGTTGAACCTTTTGCAAATGATTCTTTTTCCCGGTGTTACAGGTCAGAACAATTCCAATTACGTCATAAATTTTGTAACACGTTTTTATTAGTTTCTGTGAAAGCTTAAGATACATCTACGAAATGTCCAATCGATATCTAGTTCAATTTTCTATAGAATAGTTACCGCCGACTCGAGAGCTATATTTCACTTCAGTAAAACCGTCAACGAGAATTCATTTATATCGATAAATACAATTTGTTTTTTTTTACCTGCTGAAGAATGAAATTTTCATCAACCGATGCTTGGGCACGTTCTAAAAGGGCGAAACTTGCGACGATGATAAATACAAAGATTCTGATAGTTGGCATGATGAAGAGATGTAGACAAAAAAGAATAGTGTTACTGACACTATCGACGAAAAGCATTGAGTTTTATGAACATATGATTGATTAATTGGCCGTAACGGAGAGGGGATTGATAACACAAATTGCATCAAGATGACATCAGAAACGTCTTCAGAAATCAACAGCCGGAATGCACATACATATATATTTATTATAGTGTGCTAAAACATATAATTAATTTTCATTTCCCCGCTTCTACCTCTGTAAACGTAAAGGTTCCTGGAAATTCTTGAAGCAGATTCTCTAAGCTCAATAATAAACTAATTAAATTGCAAAACTAAATCACATTGAATAATTTAATTCCGATAAAATATCAGTACTTTTTAAATGCCTGTAGTTTATGTCCAGATATTCATGCCTTTATCCCGAGTTTTTGAGAGCATAAAGACGCAACTTCGGAAATCTATGGATCGATGAAGTTGAAGAATGTTCATTATTAGTTGATTTGTACCAAGTATAATGAGCTATGATCTTTGAAGTTCTAAACTTCTGATTGACTCAGTCAACAATATTGATAATTAATCCGTATTTACTTGGAAATATTTTAGGGATGCATAAAATAAGATACATAGAAGATGACTTGTGTGTTCATTATTGTTGATAGAAAAACCATCAACTGCGAAGTATCTCATCATTCAGATCATACATCAAATAATGATTATTTCTGGTTAGACTAAATATAGATATCATTCATAAAGTATAGTGAAACTCATATTGGAGGCGGATGTTATACTCGACATCTGCTATCCCCAAAATCACTTTGTCGTTCACGCATCACCCTCAATATCTTTCCCTGACTACTCTCACCCCGTTTAGATTTTTGGTATATAGTTGCACACGCAACGCACGTTGTGTTCTCCTCGTTAACTCTCGCCCTCTTTCTTCATGTGCATTATACCTGTACGCAATCATCTCTCTCCTGAACGTGTAGCCATTGCGACGCGACCATTAGTCGACCGAATGATTACAGGGACTGTACGTGCAGTGATGGTAGCGGAAAATCTTTATTGGATCGGTGAATTACCGTTCGGTGCTGGGCGCGCACGCACACGGCCCATCCCAATCCCGTTGTCTCTTGCATACAGCTAGGGAATATCTAACCGGTTCATGAGGGGTTGTAAAATCCCTCACCCTTTATGTATCAAAAGAAAATAAATACTTTAATTCCCCTTGCACACGGTCGCATTCTTGATGCATCATTATATGTGCGACAGTAAAATTGAGCAATTCAAATTTATGTCATAATTACAGTTGTAGAAGAATTTCCATTCGATGTGCATTATTATTTGTTTCACCTTCTCTATATAGTGAAAATTGTGGTTAATAGTTTTGTAAAAACTTAAATTATTTGGGAAATGATGGACATTAAATTACAGATGTAATTGTTGTTAGTGGAAATCGAGAATAGTTGATGCATACAATTTTCACAAGAGCGGTACTTAAAGCATCATAATCGTGGAAATATGGGCCTATAAAGATTTTTATCTCTTTGAGTACTCCTTGTAAATGGGAACTGGTTGATAATATGATTAACAAAAATTATAATTGGAACGTTGAAAATTGTAATACCCATTGCTGTATTATCATATGATTATTCAGTATGGATCTTGTGATTTTTCTTTTGTGTTGGCTGTTCCGGTTTCAACGTGACATTCAAATTTATATTCTCTACTTGTATATTCAAGTCTAGAATAATTTCACAAATTATGCATAACCTTGTTTTCGTTTTTATTGACAGCGCGTTAAGATAAATTTTCACTGCACGTTCTGTTTCAACATATATATATTTCTTTTTCTTCAATTCACACCTGCACGAGTTCGTTGTTTTTAATGTTTTGTGTATTCCTTGTAATTCCCCATCTCTATTATTTCACCTCGATTTCGTTTATTTTTTGTTTTGTCAGAAGTCACGTGCGTGAGGGTTGTATTTAATCTGTGTTTTACTATCATAGCGGAATTAATGACACTTGATTACCAAACACAGAGTCGTATCATGCACACGATCAATCACGTGATTCTATGTGTGTGTTTGTACATACAAAACGATTAGATATTTCGGTTATAGTGAGGAAGGACAGGATATTTAAGTTATACACCTAGTCTACTACCTGTCCATGTATCCGTGTATGAGTATAAATTGTGTAGAATGGGGATCGCGTGGAGTATAGGACATGGATTATTAGGGAGCAGGTGGAAACCGAGCAGGGCGCAGGCACGATCTTCTATGTAAACGACACAGGCGAATAGAGGAAGCCGCGTCCCATCCGGTATACGTCAGCATGTGTATGTGCTCATAGGGCTTCATAAATTTTCTTATTGGTGTTCACTATGTAATATATGTGTTATTAAAGCTGCGCAATCCCCTTTGAAATTGCTCACTTATACAAGGTAAATTTCATCTTGGATCATCCATTCGATTGGGCTGATAATAACCTTTGAATCAATTGTAAAATATTTTTTACCACGCAGAAAAATAAAGGAAAGTTCAAATTATAGTGAATAATGTTTGAGTATATGAATGGAATGTACCTATATGGAATGTAATATATTACTTGGCCTCTTGTAGTAGGATTGGGCGGGGCTAGTTGATTGTAGGAGCAAGTTGGATGAATGCAATATCTGAAAAACTAAGCGTCACATGGCATTACTACAAATGGCGGAAGGAGGTCCAAAAGAAGGATACACATCACGCAAGCGCTAATTGGCATGAAATGTGCGAACATTGTCATTTATCTTCAGCAGTCATAAAAAAGAACCAAGTCCTAGGATTTTCTATCACCCAACTTTGATCGGGATATGTTAGGTTGGGACTAAATAGGCAAGCACTGCTTATTTTTGATACCAAGTTTGATTTTAAGATGTACTCATGCAAGGAAAAATCATAAAACGTTTGGCGTTGAAACAAAAATTTAGTCTTATTCAGATTAATATTGGTTTCATATGACAATTGAATTTATTCTTTCTATTGATGTGCTCGTCCCATTCTCATGTTCAGCTTATCCTATCCACAGAACAGATTGAGCAGCATGAACCTGACCCGCATTTATAACAATAACTTCTGAACTAAACCTGATAGAGCTCTCCTTCCTGCAGACGTTTGAGAGGAAATGAAATCACGGATGTGATTAGTATGAGTGCCAAGTGGGTCAGATGCATTCTTTGAAATTTATAACAGACGAAGTAATAAATTGTTCAACTTGCCACACCATATTTTACACACTGAAAAATTCATTCAAATACTTCGATCTTATTATTACACTGAATTCCGTGCATACACTTTATAGGAAAACCAGTTTCAGAATGGAATTACACTGCTTTATCGCATGTAGTGGTGTTGCTTTGAAAAGTTACAAGTTTATCATGACTTGAGCGTTCATTTTTGAACTTTTAGAGTAAAATAGAGGTTGGAATTGACAGTTCTTTTAGTGAGTTCGAATATTGTATTCAACACAGTTAGTTCGAACACTGATAAATATTGATGAAATATGACTATACACCAGCGCTAGTATCATCATAACATCGCAACTGGGGTTAAATTCAATATTGGAGGGTTTTACAGCGGACACCACTTGGACTTACATCAGTTTTATTCACAGTTTACTAGTATGAGTGGCTAATGGAAAACATGTGGATTTCGACGTCACTTATGTAAATATAAGTGATCTTGTTTGTCTATTTTGCTTATCGCACCTCACTCGTTGCATTATTTGGTCCCCTATAGGTAATAGGTCGCTAACGTCTATCATTGTCTCTGGATTTACGATTCAGAATTCAAGTTCGTTAAGGAAAAAATATCTGCATTTAGATGTGTCATTCAATATTGGCTTCGTTCAACATTGATTAATCTGTGAGAACAAAAATTCCATTTGTCTCATAGCAAGTATGAAAAAAAAATGTTTGGTGCAACAATTAGAGGAGCAGCCGCGAAAATAAATGTTTGCCGCCAGATAAACTTTCGATAAATCTTTTGTTGAATCAATTTTGAAATGTAAATGAAACCTCCTGTTTATAAACGTGAACCAATTGAATGAAATTGAGAATAATTGTATGATTGCCTTTCAATTACTTTCCAAGAGCACATTAAATTCAGTTGATAAAATTCCGAGTCATAACGAAAAATTTAAATGTAAAACCACGAAGGCTATCTAGTTTTTTATGTTATAAATCTCAATTTTTCTTTACTTTTCCACTGACACTAATGCCACTAAGATATTTTTTTTCCGAGTTCTATGATAATTTAAGGTTCTGTCATTTAAATCCACGTGCGTTGATGCCAACCTAACTTATATTTTGACATTCAACGTATAAACTATACTATGAGTTTATTTACGTGAATTTGCTCGCGATCGTCAACTTCGCTTGCAATTATTACATGAATTTCGCTCTTTTTTTACTTTCAATTGTTGAGCTTCAACTTTGAGGCCCTGCCGATGACAACTTCGATGAATTACAAACAAATTGTCGCTGATGACATGAAGAGAATAATAATAATAAATTTCTCTGGGGAGTTTAAAGTGAAACATTCATAGAGATTTATGGTGCCATCTGTAACACTGAAGTGAAATAGTACTAGTGTAATAATAATCGATATGTTGGAGAACTTTATTATTCTTCGTTCAAATTTGACAGTACTGTCGTGTAAAAAATAGGCATCACATACTAAGGTTTCTCCTCACGATGATGAAAATTGAAGTAAATAGTCTGATAAAAATTACAAAAATTATGTAATGCTCCAAGTTTATAGTGTAACGCTGTAATTCTTGATGAAAATTTTTCGCCGGGTATTAAAAGTAATTTAGATGTAAAAAAAAAAATTAATTCTCCCCACATGGAAATTGTGGCGATCGAATTAACACGCAGGCGCAGTCGTTAACGAAATGCGTTATCCATCCAAATATCAAATTAATTATTTTTCTTACTTATTTTGAGTTTCATTGGAAAAATTTGAACTCGATATATATTTCCCCTATATTATTTTTCATGTAGATACAAAAGATACACGATAAAACTACGACAAATTCGGCTAACTTACCCCATGCTGTGGTGTTCTCTTGTTTGCGCGCATGAATGACGCCTGTCCGATGATCATGATTGACACGAGTGCGCGAGTTCTACACTCACATGTATATCTATATGCACATTCCAACCACTTCTGTTTAGGACACCCAACGCGCCCTCCTTTATATCTCTGTGTTGTCAACGAACCGAATGGCAAACTTGAAGACCAGCTCTCGAATGCGTCGCCACCCCAGTCATTAATTTGGTATTAATACAAACCCATGAGAGCAAGAGTAGAAAAAAGAGGGCGAGGATGGAAAAACAGGGTGGTGACATTTTTTTTTTTTTCGATTCTGGTCACATACAAATGTGTCTACTGAATATATACAAACACATATAGCGTTCGTTTTTGCTTCAGATCAAGTTTACTATCACCACACAACGCACACGCATGCAGAGAATTTTTTTTTTTTTTTTTTCAATGAATACTAGACATACTATGTACCTACCCGGAAATTCATTTGGGATTTTTCTCGATAATTCATGTGCCCCAGCGCGTGACCATTTGTCATCATGGGCTCGAGCAAATTGGTACAATGTATATTTATATATAAAGCTCATTCATACATAAGAGCAGGAAAGTAGATATTATTTATGAGGGTGTTGAGATTTTACTCACTTTTATACTCATTTTTATAATAATCACACATAATAATTTTTTTTGTATGAGATATCAAAACACAAAACATTTCCTGGAATTGACTAATTACGTGGTTGGAATAAAGCACCAGGAAACTATAGAAGTTGAAGTTGTGAAGTGAGAATTAATTGGAAAATATTCAGAAGAAGGATATTATGAGAATTTAATTAAGTACAATTGGAAATTGCATTTACGATTTTCTATTCTGTAGATATTTCACTGATGCAAGGAAATTTTTTAGAACTTTTCATTATTTTAGTATAAGAATAACAAGAAAAATGTTCTGGCGCGACCTGACCGAATTAAACATAAATATAAAAAGATATGAAATATAATTAATCAAAATATAATGCAACGCATAATTAAACCATCATGAATTTAATCGAGTAATGTTGACAGATTAATTTAACATAACTTTTTTCGTCAAAGCACATCCACGTGCTACAACAGAAAATATCAAATCTATGCAAATCAACTTTCTTCCCTCATGTCACGGTATGTCGTAAACAAAATAAATTTGAAAATAATATAAAAGAACATGAGACCTTTCTGAGACTACAAAAACTATCAGCTGTTCATGCTTAGGAGTCACAATATTTTCTACACATAAACTTAACAATATCCTAAAACCATCGATGAAAATGGATCAATAACCCATAGAGAAATGATGTCACTGTACAAAAATACACAGTATAAATTGCGCAAATACCACGCTAAATCAGGACACGTAATTATAAATCCTTGAACTCTATTCGTTTTAATGATGCCTGAACAATTTATAAATAATTCTATGTCTATACATCACGATGTTCATAATGTGACGCAGGTGAACGAGGCTATAATAGTTGAATCATATTCATAAATATAATGGTACGCAACTGACACTTTATTTTCATAAGGTGAACGATGCTGATAGCAAGATCAACTCAATTCCACTCAAGAAAATGTCACATCATAAATCAGATATAAAACAACATCTGTTGCCAATGTATAGTACGATGAGATGCCCTGCACATTCACATCTTATTGGTATTGTTCATTCTCCAATTTTTACTAAAGTAACTGCAAAGATATACATAGATATGTTAATTTACATATCCATATAAATCCTATTTGGAATAATTAAAATGTATTGCAAAATAATCCTCATAGAAAAATAACTTAAGATAAATTTGAATGGTGGAAAATTTGTAAATTTATTCTATCTATTTATTTAACGACTATTATCGAGTAGAGTATCTACATACGGATAATATATAAAAGTACATGAAGAGTTTGTGCATTGAACGGATCGTTTGACGTTGTTGACTTGTGAAACGTTATATATATGTATGGATATGCACACATAAATAAAACACGCGACGATCTCGGTGGCAATGTCCGATGCGACTGCCATTGAGCTCAAAGTAAAAGTGCATTGGCATTAGAATTGCACACATGAGTTTTCCTTTTTCTTTACTAGTCCACGCGCGCCTTCGCTTTAAACATCTATCAATATCACGCGCACGTTTTATTTGTACTTTATATGTGTATATGTGTATATGTACCAATGCATTCATCTGCCGTTCATTCATCAGATGGTGACAGATATACCATTGATATTTATATTTCTATACAAAGTGTATATATACTGTACAGTGAACGTTGGTAATAGAAGATTGAAGAATGAACATTTCTTATTTGTATTTCAGTTCTTGAATGATTTGTGGTAGATTATTATTGGATGACACTTTTGTTAGTTTCATTCTGCATTTATTTCAATTGTATTCTATTTATTTGTACTTAGTGTAAATGGACTTTTTGAACCGAGAAACAGCCTTTTATAATGAAGACGATTTAGTATGAATTAATTTCTTAAGTAACGTTTGCATGTGAACGATTAAATCATACAAGACTAATTTTTTTAGAATTAATGACTAACATTTTTCTGATTCACTATCGAGATAAGTTTTTTATTGTAAATATAAAAATTCTGCTGGATGATTGGAACAAATTTAGAATCAAAATTAAGAGCGATATTAAGGTGGATTCAGAATTAGACGTTGAAAGAGAAAAATCTGTTGCAGAATTTCATGTGTTGTCATGAATTTGAGTGTGTTTAAGAGAGCTTCGTAGTCTTCTGATTGAGATTGTCAACCTGCCAGCAACTTCTATGTTGAGATTCAATTTATCTTCAATGTACAGCGGCTAAAAGTATCAGATACACCCATAAAATATCGATATTGTAGAGTTAGGTTTTTTCTTGATTTGTTACTTTCTCCCATCCGCCAATAGTAAGAATAATTGACAGCGATTTTGTTGCCCCTCAGTATTTCTGTAAAATTATTTTTTTCCCTGCAGCGAAGGATTTTCAATTAAAATATTGACAAATGAACCAGAAAACGTTTTTTAACGTTTCTTTTCTTCATTTTTCATTTATCAATCGTCATATTCATTAGGATATTTCGAATTTGCAGAAGGGGGAATAAGAAGATTAAAAATTGATTCATATATTTCACATGTCAAAGACAGTCATAATTATTATCATGATATTCATTTTTTCTTTCAGTTTTATTCAAATTTGCTCGTATTCCAAATTAGTTTCAAGTTCACATTTGTTATAAAACATCAAATTAAATACAATGATTGTCTGCTTTTAGTATTATGCGTATACACGAAATTTCCGGAAGGGTGAAAAATTTCCTATACAATGTCAAACAGTCGCAATCAGTAAATATCAACGTCCCCCTGGTAGATTTCATTTGACTATGTATATCCAAATATTTGATATAAGTATAAAGAGAGGAAGGGTTGAATTTAATTGAGAATGATTCATGAGTTGGTATTGTATCTTTATGAACAGAATGAATTGACACTGTTCGATTCTCGTTCGCAAAATATCAGTAACCTTACAAATAATTGTGCATTTTAACAAATTTAACCATAATGAGGAACGAAAAAAAAAAAAAAAATAGAAAGAAAATATACAATTTAACAAGAAATAAAATAATTATGAGTAGCTGCAAGTCCTTTATCGCTGCACCCAATGTTTAATAGATGCTTACAAACAAATTTCATGTATTTTTACAGCACTTTAATATTGTACAGCCGGAAATTGCATTGTCACACATGCGATAGAGGTTATAAAAATTGCTATTCAATCGTTCGAAACGCAATCAAGTAATTTATTTATTTATTTTTTCTTCTTTTTTGTGAACGATTTCTATTCAATTTTGTTTCCTCTCATGTCATGATTGTTCTGATTGATGGGATCATGGTTTCTTTTTTCTTTTTTTTCGTATGTCCAGGATATTTGGATGGACAAAAAATATGATTGCACGTTGTTGAAATGTCAGATGTTGAAATTGTGTACGTTTCATTTGGGTTCGTCGTAATGCATATCCCGCAGATACGTGGAGATTGCTATCGCACACGCCGTGATCAACAACGATTAATTCTATACTCTCGACAGATTGATATCCGCAATACGACGAGTTCATGTGAAGTGGGTACATGTACATAGAAGATGTATGTACGTATATGCCCGTATGTACTTGCAGGCAAACGTCAAGGAATAAATTCTCCATTCAAGCATCGTCGATATAAATAATAATTGTACATTGAACGATATGTATAACCGTATCACCATTAATACTCTGATTGGATCTTCCATTATATTTTTATAAATAAATTTTCTTCACTCTCTTTTATTTAGCATTTTTTGTTTCTCCATTGGTGTGCTGATAAATCAGTAGGCTCAATTATTATATTTCTGACAGCTCATTTTAATGAGATAATTTCATTAGCACTCCGGAATGTATTGAAAATGAAGAGAGAATTCATTCTCATGGTATTTTGGGCTGCTCTGCCAGAAAACAGTCTCAAAACAAACGACACATGATATGATACCCATTCCTAACACTTTCTCCAATGGATTCCCCTTTCTTTAATTGGTTATGTACTAGAGTTCAATAAAATTCGTGTGAAAGTATTTGCGTGTATTCGATCATGATGTTGTTTTATTTTATTACCTTTTCATTGAAAGGGATCAACATTTTTGAACGACAAGAAGGCAATTTCGCTTAGATGATCAGAGCTGAATCGTTTTTACGAAAAATTCTTGATGAGAAAGCAAATTTTGATTACAACTGTAATTAGAGATGCACGACTGATACTGATTAAGTCGAATGTTTAAGTTTTATTGGGCTACCAGAATGGAGGGTTTTTTCATTCAAATTATTGGATGACTCGAGTTTTGGTGCGAATCCACGACATAAAATTCACCACCATAATATCTGTAGCTTGAAAAATCTACAGTCGATGAATATGATGATTTACGGATTTTATATTCACGTATTTAAATGCTGCGGATTTTAGAATTTCAGATAAAAAAATACCCAATTCTTATATGAAAAACATATGAATTGTTTAGTGTTTAACTATTTCTCATTTTATATGCATGTATGAATACATTTAACTCACTTATATATTCATAAACGTAAAATTATATATTTGGAAATGAAAGTTCTTCATTTATATTTATTACAATAAGTATTCAGATGACAGATTGAGAATTCGAGCGAGTGCATTTTGAAATTATTGTTAGGATTTTTGATCCAACAAACATGAACATCATGGAGTAAATTGCAAATATACTTTGGAACATTTGGTACATAGTGGATGAAAATATAATCCCATATTACAGAATTAGTGTACATAGAAGATTATTTCCCAATATTTACTTTACAATTATGACCTAATCAACTGTTACACTTTCATTTATTGATTTGAACAATTAAGTGGGAGCTAAAAAAGATTTTTTTGGTATCAATGGTAACTAAATCATCTGGAAACTGCTACTGAATCCTATTTAGCTCTAGTAAATCTTTTTCATCTACATACGAAATCAATTCAATAAGAATGAAACTAATTTGATAGTTTTCTTTGCATATTTCACGAAAGTTACACAGAAGGTATGAATTTGAAACATAGAGAGTTCATTGTCTTATTCGTACAATTCTTACTTGTGCTATCAACAATTCACTTTGAAATTTGTCATATTTTGTTTGACGTAGTCTTAATTCAAAAGAGCAAAATACCATCGCATTCCGAAAAATACAACTATAAAATAAATTAATAAATTATACAATTCTTTTGCAACTCCCCATCCCTATACACTGTTAAAAATTTCCATTGTAATTTTACAAAAAATGCATTGGAAGCTGATAGGCAAAGTATTTTTGCAAAATTAAAATGAGGTATAGTAATTTTACAAAACTTCAAATTATAAACTAGTTATTGAGTATCACAACATAATTGTAGTAATATTACAAAACATCTCTTGAGTGATAGTTTATCAGTTTTATTTTGCATGTATAGTGATTTTACAATGCAGAAAATGCGTTCGAACTTGTCTGAATTGAAGGTGTTTGCGCTGAGCTGCTTGTATATATAACTGAATTTGTAAATAAATATATACTCTCAACTGAATACGAGACTTTGTAAACACCGAGATATACAATACGTATTTGTATCAATATATTCAAGGAAATAGTATCAGTAATATCAAAAATTGTTCCAAGAAATTTTATCAAAAATATTGTGGTGACAGAAGAATGTTGCTGCTTCGAGGATTTGTCGAAGACTAAACACGTCCTCAAAATTATTTTACCAAAACGAAATTTCTTTCTTTTGTTTGTAGTTGTAAAAGTAATAAGAAAATTTATAAACTCTTTACACATTCGTTGCG
>JAPYZF010000810.1:0-14433 GCA_030523045.1 Meteorus cinctellus
CACTCCCCCCCCCCCCCCCCCCCCCCCTAATTGGTAACAACTTTGTTTTTAAGCCAATTTTGTTTCTTAACTTATGATGAATGAAAAAGACCTGAAGTACTTTAATCGTATCTCCATTAGTTTATTAACTATAATAATCCAAAGGATGAAAAGCCAGGCAATTGTGGTGAAATTGCAGAGAGCAGATATTTGAAAATGCGAAAACAGATATGAAAAATATCTATTTCGAAAAAAAAAATTATGGCGGTTTTAGTTAGATTGAGTATCATGAGATAACAGTATAAGTTAAAATTTTAATTATTATTAATACATTGTTTGCCAAAAAAACAATGAAAAATTAAATAAAACGAAAAATTTTTTCCTCCATATCAACCAGCAAATGAAATAATGATTTTACAAAAAAAAAATGGTTCCTTAAAATTAATTATAAATGGTAGCAAATGATTGTTGATTAACATATGGCTTTTTAAGCACTAGAGAAATTTTTTTAAGTAACGATTTTTCTTTCAAAAATCATTGGAACCATCAAAGATTCTGATTCCATCAAAAAATTACATTACCCTCAACGACGTGTAATTATTGACTGTACTGAGATTAACACTGAGGTTCCACCAGAAGTTCAGCACAGAGTTTTAATGTACTCTGATTACAAGAATCATCACAGTACAAAATATTTAGTTGGCTGTACACCGAATAGATTTATCAGTTTTTTGTCGAAAGTTTATGGTGGTCGTGCTGGTGATTGCTACATTACTAACGATTGCGGACTAATTGATTTAATTGAGCCCGGAGTTGTTGTTCTGGCAGATAAAGGTTTTCCACAAATACAAGCTAAAGTAGAAGGAAAAAGTGCGATCTTCGTAATGCCTCCATTTTGTAACAAAGATCAATTCACACCGGAAGAAGACGACAAGACATATAATATTGCTCCAGTTAGAATACATATTGAATGAGTAAGCCAGAGAATAATGGATTTCAAAATTCTTTCCAAAGTGCCAGTATCATTATTACCCCATATTGATGAAATTCTTTTCGTGATCTGTGGTATAATAAACAATCAGAAGCCATTATTCGAAGAACAAGAGTAAACGTTCTATGAATGAATTGTAAATCGAATTTTAACAATTGTAAAATTAAATACATATAACATAACGCAATCGTTTGGTCATTTCATTTGGATGAAATTAAATTTTATGTAAAATATGAAAAAGCGATTCTCCAATTAAGAACCACCAAAAAATATCTACTGCTAGATATGGGCACCCTACTCGTGAGCGAGCGTAGCGAGAGAGCAAATACCACCCTACTTGTTTCCATTTTTTATTGCTTCTTTCCATTTGTTATTACAAGATTTTTGCCCAATTTGTGCATACTTTCTCCACTAGAGCGCGCGAGCTTCAGCTGAAGTATTGCCTCTACAGTTGGTGCACGGTCCCCATTAATCGCGCGTGTTGGCACGCTCGTCGCCTTTGATCACTGTTTCCATATTTATAAAATTTATCATCATGTTTCTAGTTTCCACATGCACAACACGTGTTCTAGTTTCATGCAAGTGCGAATTATATATGTGCTTATAAATTATATTTAGTAGAGATTTAAATTGAATATTTTGATTAATATTATTTACTATCCGTAAATATTAGTGAAAAAAATTGTGCTTCTATACTTTTTCAAGCGCTCCAATATAATTCAGGTTAACTATCCGTATATATCATTTATTGATATAAATTATAATATGATTATTTTTAGCTAGCAATAGCCTGTCGGTTCGGGACGCGCTTACCAAAGCGTTGGCCCGGGTTCAAATCTGGCATGCACCAGTGACTATTTTTTTTTCATAATAATATTTACATGCATTACATTGCTAAGCCACGGGTGGTACTCGAATTTGCAAGAGACTGAAAGGTTGCCACTATCACTCGGCCGGCAAGTGGGACCTCTTCTCTAAGAGGACCACTGATAACTGGCCAATAGGGAAGGGGTCTCGTCAACCAGCAGGCCTCTCGCTTTAATGTAAGCCAAAACGTGTTAAAGCAAAAATTATAGAGGATCTTCACCACTAATGTTGCCCTTGGAGCTCGGGCTACCTCCATTATAAAAGCGCCTTATCCTGCATCAGTGGGCTCTGCGGGATCGACCGACAACACACCCACAACATTATTCCTGGATGCATGGTTTACTGCCCGTTCGAGAAAGAGGACACTGTACGGTGTTGTGTCTTAAAACTGAAATGCGGGAAGGCGAGAAAGAAACCGGGTAAGCGAAGGCTCTCTTATATGAGCACAAGCTACGTAAGGGCTTTCTCGGTCCCAATGTATCAGGTTCAGCAACGCCAGCAGTCAACTTGGTACTCGATCGGGACGGTAAATACTATGTTTCCTCTACCAAAGTAGAATCACAAAAACAATAAGAAAAATACCTTGCAATAGGCATAAATAAGAATCAAGCAGGGGGGATTGAAGAAGGCTAGGCTAGCGCCGGGCCCCGGTCCCTCCGTGCTTCGGTAGAATTGTTTTCGGACCCGGGTACAATGGCTGATAAGCTGAGTGCCCGGTAAAAAGCACAAAAAACCAAACCAAACCAATATGATTATTTAATATAATTAACACTAAATATTAATAATTATTAATGTTGAATATTTATTATTAATTTCTAATAACTATTACTCTACAATAAATCTTATTCATCAATATTAATTAGGATTCTTTTAGTTCAGATTTTATGACTATTTGTGGTACTACTCAATTTTTATTCCAGTTCTCAAGATGGGTAAAACAAATGCGGAAATTTGTGAGGACCATCATAATCGAAAGAAAGCTGCCAAGGAAGCTGAAAAAAATCGGCAAGGCTTGTCAGTAGAAAAACCAATAAAAAAAAACGGGAGCAGAACGTAATCGTGTTTATAAGCTGCGAAAAAAATGCTTTCACAAGTAAACGAACCACCCGTGACTAAGATTTTATCTGACCCACCAACTCCAAATTCACGAATAAGGACGTTTGAACCATCATTTCAGTTAGCTATCACCAGTACTAGTACAAAACAGCCAGATGTCTTAATGGTGTCCAGTAGCAGTATTGCTGATCATGATGGTGATAATTTATACGATTCTTTTTCATCTACTTCAACACATGACATTCGCAGCTCTATAATTGTACAAGCTGAGATGCACATGGCAAATTCTCCTGTGCTGTATAATCACCGTACATCGGAAAATACTGCATTAGCAGACATGGAACAAAACCGACTACCTCAAGCACAAGGAACTATCCAGCAAATAGCTGATGCCCCGAATGTACATATTTTATCCACTCAAGACATTGTACACGATCGGGAACGAGATTCATTAAATTAAGACATGATTATGAATCAGAAATTACCTCCATCAGACGGACAAGCCATTCATTCCAATTCTCCGGAACAGTTTATTAATACTCCCATTCATGAATAGATTGATATAGACGTAGATACATCTTTGCCATATAGTAATTTTCGTCCATTAGAAAGAGCTCATCAGTAATTCAAAAAGAAGTTTCTAGACAATCCTTTTGGATATCTTTTTTTTTTTTTTTTAAAGTTTGTTTATTGATAATTATTAACAGTCTTAATTTGTTCATTACAAACGAACTTATAAATGTAATACCCTTATGTCGGTTGGTGTTGCCATTTGAATTATTTGGCGGTCATTAGCCGCATCTCGCAATACTTTTATCGATACATTCAGTGTATGTTATTTTTATATTGATTCTGATTATTTTAGACTATATTGATATGTTTGTCTTTTTTTGTCTGTGCAATATGTTTGCTGTTTCTGTAGTGGAAAAAGAAGAATTATCGAATTTCAAACTGAGTAAAAAAACCACTTTGTATCTGTAATGTTTTTCCTATGTGCTAATCTTAAATCTATTGTTCTATTTACATTTTTTTTATTTACAAGAGTACTTTCGAGTACTCACGTGGAAAACTGTCTCAGTTTTCCCGCCTCTGTTCTATGTTTTCTATTCTTAACCTTTGTTCTATTATTGCATCTCTCCTGTCGGACCAATACTTCGAGTCTGTGGAAGTCGTTTTCATCTCATTTCGGGAGAGATTTTGAGTATTTCCGATTGTTTTTGTTGTTTATGAATTCGTGTATGTGTATGCTTTTGTTCTTTTTATGTCTGCTTCTATGGTATAGCGTTGGTATGTTATTTGCTTCCTGTATTAGTCCGAGTGCGTCTAATTTCGTGAATGTCTGAGGTTGCAAATATCCTTCTTCGGCTGCTGTCATTATGTTGTTGTTAGTCTCTGCTAGGTTGTTTATTATTTTGTTGTCGGCTGTTGAAAGTAGGCTGTAGTAGTCTTTTGTTAGTTTTAGTATGTGGTTGTCAATGCGCGGTATGTTTGCTATGTTGTATATATGTTTGTTGCTTGTCCTTTCTATGAAGTTTGTGTCTGCTTTCCTGTAGATCCCTAGTGCCGCTATTAGGCACGCTCTTTCAAATCTCATCTTTTCCATTTGGGCCGCCCCTAGGTTCCACCATATTGGTGTAGCATATGTTAATATTGGCCTCACAAGTAACATATAACAAATGATTCTAGCTCGGCAGGTTATCTTGCTGTTGTGCAGTAATCTTGCTATGGACCGGTATCTTTTCCTTGCTTTTTCTAATTGTGTATCAATGTGGCATGTGTATTTTATCTGGCTGTCTACTATCATTCCCAGGCATTTTACCTGTGGCTTAGTTGGTATAGCTGCTGGTTCTTCTGTTTCTGGATGGAATGTTTCTATTTTAGAGTTATTAACTTCTTTGCGTCTTGATATGTTAATGAATCTTGCAGGTTTTCTGAACAGTATTGATTCGCATTTGTTCGGATTTATCCTTAAGTTCCATGTTTTGTAGTATCTGTTTACTTTGTTGACTATTTCGTCTAATTTTGGTTGTATTTCTTTTGGTTCCTGTACAGCTACGTAGAACACCGTATCGTCTGCATATGCTATTGAGTATGTGTTATTCTTGCTGTTGAGTTGAAATGAGTTCAATATGTCACTAGTGTATATGTTGAACAGGCATGGTGAGTTGACTAATCCTTGTTGCAGGCCTTCATTGATTTTGAAATCTATTTTGGAGGTTGCTGTTCCGTCCCATAATGTGAATGATCTGTCTTTGATCATGTCCCATGTTGTGTACTTATTCATTCCATAGGATATTTTTTTTTTAGGAGAATGTATATCAGTCCGTGCATCCATACTGACTGGAACGCTTTTTCTAAGTCTATGAGTGTTGCTCCAACCATTACTCTTTTCATGACGTGATAGTTGACATCAGAGAGTAGTTTTTGTATGGCGTGAGTTGTGGAGTGGTGGCGTCTGAACCCGAATTGATTGTCGGGGATAATTTGTTGAGATTCGCTGTGATCTTTTATAGCGTTATTTATTACAGCTTCGTATACTTTGCTTATGTTAGGAGTTAGACTTATGGGCCTGTAGCTTGTGGGACTGTTGGTTGGTTTTCAATTTTTATGTATTGGTATTACTTTTGCTGCTTTCCAAGCGCTTGGAAAGTATTGCAGGTTTAGCGAGTTGTTGAATATGATTGTGTAGTCTTTGATTATTTTTGTCGGCAGGTGTTTTATCTATTCCGGTTGATGTTTTGTTTGGCAGATTTTTGATAATACCAGTGACTTCCGTTATGGTGCAGAAATATTTATTCTTCTGATTGTGTATTGTTGGTGAATGTGCTCTGTTATTTATGCTGAATTCTGTTATTACTTGGTTGTTTGCTTGTGCTGCGTTGTATCGTTCGATGAATTGTTTGATCTTGTTTTCTACTGCCTCTTTTAATTTCGTATTGTTGTTGGTGTGTCTCGGTGAATTTATTGTTTCGAAGTACGCTCCCATTACGTTCAGTTTTTCTTCTTGTTCTGTTACTATATATTCGTCTTGTTGTTGGCATAACATGTCGATCTTGCACCTGCTTCTTTTTAATATGTCAGTTTCTTTTTTGTTTATAGGTAAGCCAGGGATTTCTTGTTTGTCGGTTTGTCTGAATAGTCTATTTATTGTTGGGAAGAATGTGTTTGAGTTCCTGTGATCAATTTTGTTTAAAGTTTTTGTCCAGTGTGCTCCTATATTCAGTCTAATTTCTTTTTGTATTTTTTCTTTAATTCTTGTTATCAGTCCTTTCAGGTATTTTAATATTTTTCTTGTTGCCGGTCTGTTTTTCTTCATTTCCATGTGTATTCTGGTTAGGATTTGCGATTTGTATTCGTGTAGTCTTCTGATCTTATATGTGATGTAATGATTTATTTGTGCTTCTTTGTATCTGGGTACTTTTTTCTCTATTGCATTTTGAATGTTTGAATTTATTTGTTCTGTGTATCTGTCTATTTCAGTTTTGTATAGGTTCTTGTCGTCCGGAATAGCTAGGTTGTATTCTTTGTTGAGGTAGTTTATGAAGGCTTTCCAATTCGTGGCTTTGCATTTCAGTTTTTGTGTCGGCGTAATTGTGTTTTTTTCGGTTTGTATTTCTAGTTCTATTAGTATGGCCTTATGGTCACTGTCATATGTTAGTGTGTTTAGCTTCCCTGTTGATAAGTTTTTTAATACTAGTCCGTTGTCAGTTATCGCTAAGTCCAGTACTGTGTTGGCTGGCAGGAATGTTGGCTCTTTCGGTGTGTATATTGTGCTTTTGTATTGCTGTGTGTTGTCCTTCTCCCATTTTACTAGGTGTTTTCCTCTTAGATTGCTTGATCTGTCTCCTAGCTCCACGTGCCTTGCATTAAAGTCACCGGCTATTATGTAATAGATGTTGTTTTTGTGCAGATTTAGTTTTTCAAATAGCGTGTTCAGTTCGTTTTTGAAATCTACTGTTTTTTCAGATTTGTTCGAAGCGTAAATACTTATTAGACGGAGTGTCAAGTTTCGTCTCACTTTTAGTTTTATGATTGTTTATTCGATGATTTTATTTGTGCTTGAGTTCGGGTAATTTACTTTCGTGTAATGGATTTTTTTATTGATTGCTATTGCTGTTCCTCCGCCTTTCGTGACGTTAGGCCTGTCTGTTCGAATTACGTCGTGTTTTTTCAGTTTTACTTTGTGGTTGTTGTTTAATTTTGTTTCTGATATTAATACAATATCTAGGTTGTTGTCATTTATGAACTGCTTTAAATCTAGCCTTCTTTGGTGCGAGACGATGGAGTTTGCATTTATTGCCGCTATTCTCAGTTCGTGCGACCATTGTACTTCCGCGTTAGGTTGGGTGTTACTCTCTGTGTGTATCGCGTTTTGATTATCCATTAGTTGTATTCTATTTGGGTCCCAATTATGTCGAATAGTTGGTCAATTCTCGTTGAGTTTACTGTCATTAGTGTTTCTAATTTTGTTACGCTGTTGGCTATTGCTTTTAGTTCGTTCTTGATTATGTTAAGCCACATTGGCCCTTCTTCAGTTCGTCTTGTGTTTTGTTGTTCTTGTGAGTGTGCTGCGTTCTCTTCCATGTGGTGACTGCTGCCTCTCGGTGTGTATGTGGTCTGGTTTGTTTGTTGTCTTAGCACTGCTGCAAATGATCTATTTTTGTCCACTGTGTTGTGAATTTTTTCTATTTTTTCGTATCTAATTTGATTATTTGTTGCTAAGTTTTGTCTTAACATGTTTAGTGCATGTTTATAGTACCTTCAGCCTCTGTAGCTGGCTGGGTGCCCAGTTTGACCGCAGATTACGCATTTTAGGTTCGGTTTTGGTTGATCAGCGGTTATATCACAGTTATTTGGTCCGTGGTTACCTCCACATTTCACGCATCTGAATGCCATTTTGCAGTTGGAGCTCGCGTGCTCCAATCTTTGGCATCTTTTGCATTGAAATATCTTCTCTCTTTTGAGGTTATCCCATTTCACCACTTGATGTAGCAATAGGTTTATCTTTTTTAGTTGTGCTATTGAGCTATCGCTTGTTATCTGTTCTAGAAAATAGGTTAAGTTTGATTGTTTTTTCCGGATGAATACTATTTCTGACACTTTCTCTATTTTGATGCTGCTTGAGATTAAGGCATTTAATTCTTCTTTTACTGTATCGGCGGAGTAGCCTCCATTAACTCCTTTGAGTATGATTGATTTCGGTTTCTTCTGTCTTGGAGTATATGAATAGTATTCCACGTTGTCAATGCTAAGAGTCTTTGTGATGTTCGTATGTGTCTACGTCGTTTGCTAGAATTAAAATCGGTGAGTTTGCTGTGTCACTTACTTGTTTCAGTCTAAAGTTTCCTGTGTTCTTTCCCTCTACGTTTATTATTTCTATTAGTTTCTTTATGCTCGAATTTGTGACGTGAATAGGTGGTGGCCTTGATTGTTTGGTATTCGTCTTGTTTTGTGTTTCTTGGTCTGCTGTACTTATGACGTCTTTTTCTATGTCTATTTTTTGTTTTTCAGTGGATGGATTTCCGATGTGCTGTTCCAATTCCATTGCGTCTTGTTCATTTGGATCTATAAGCATATTGAAAGAATTATTTTCTTTATCTGATATTGCGTTGTTACCTTCTATAGTCTTCATTTTCTTGGGGTTTTTTGGCCATTTCCAGTCATTGTCCTGGCTTGAACGCGATGGCCCATCGTCTTGTGCGTTTCTAGGTGTCAAACTTCCCCTTCTGTTGACTAGGTTAGGTGCTATGTTTCACATTTTTTTTTTCTGTGTGGCATCTCCTGAGCCATAATCTTGTATAAAAAGTTTGAAGCTACGTTCAATGCTGTCAGCAGTTATTATTTTTTTGGTGTTTTCTCTGCCTTTGGTATTTCTTTTCTCAATTTTGTTTATTGCGGGTTTTTTTGGCTTCATTGGGCTACTGGCGCCTGGGTTTGAGGCCATTTTGGCCTTCTCGCCCCGCTTCTTTTTCGTTGCCCCTGTTTTATGTCTGCGTGTGGATACTTTTACAGGTTAACAATAAAATCTCTGGTGTACTTATCTCTGCTCTTGCCCCTATTAATTAGTATAGAAATACTTTTTTTTGATCTTTTTCTTCTGTTACGCTTGATATTCGAAATTGAGGTTATGCCACCCATGTGCATCGGCTCACGGTCCGTGCGTAACTCCTCCTTTTGGATATTCATATTCAGTATGTGACATGTTGTGGTTTCAAGATGATTTGAGAAGGCCGTCTCCTGAACATAAGGAAATTCTAATAAAAATTATACCTAATATATCAGGAAAAATACGAAGCTTTGCCACACATGCATACAAGCTTTAAACAAGAAGAATATTCCTTTAATGCCTACATACAATGTTTTCAAATATCCAGATGTACCTCAACATCTACCACCTTTAGATCTTGTTTCTGAAAAACTAATTTCACCCCGTATTCCTTTCATGCTAATCAGAAGACTGAGACATGTGAATGGTCAATACGGTATTTTCGGTCAAATGATTAATGTTCATGTTTCAGTTAATAATATGGCCAAATCTTTTCCCAGGAATATTGATGATGACTATTGTATAAATGTACATATCAAACGCAAGAAAATTCATTAGTCTAGCTACTTACAAAGTACTGTTAATAAGCGCACTATTAAAAGTTGGTTACGATTTTTGATTCCGTGAAGAACAATACTTACGTATTTCACCTGGTGAAGACAATGTACCTAAAAGTTTATTATTTGATGAATATGCAAAGCAACTTTTCTTTCCTGCAATTTATTTCGGTCAGTTCCATACTTTTAGAGATGGTGCTAAAGTAACCCCTTTCATGATGGCTTTTTGTGAGCTAAGACGATCTGATCGTCGTGCAATTACACGGTATCATTTATTATGTATGGCGATGAAGATTATGAGGATGCGAGTTCGTGATTCTCTCAGAGTTGCGTTCAAACACGTTAGTAAAGTTACCAAAATTACTCGGAAACAAATAGAAGATGACCAGTTAGTTCATAATTGTATTGAAACCAATCTAACGTTTTTGAGAGCAATTCCAAATTCAACATGGTATTGGTTGATGGATCGCGAAAAAAATCTTTTTGCTATGATCAGACAGTTTGGAAAACCGACTATATTTCTTATCGAATTTCTTTCCCATCAAATTAATACAACTGCTGTACCGATAGGAAAAAGATCTGCAACTATTCCACTCAATAACAACAAAACGATAAATGTTTAACGATCGTATCTACCTTTAGTTTGCGCTTGTGCAACTACAATTCATAAATCTCAGGGAAGTGCATACCCCGAATTTGTTTACGAATATGTATTTATGAATAATCGCTTACAAACTATCACGAATGGTCTGTTAGATTTTATGGATTGAAGGAGTGGGCTGACAATATATACTTTTAACTGTCAAAGTCTCCGTGCTCATTCCATTGATCTCACCGATCCAATTATGCGAAAATCGAATGTTTTACTTTTAAATAGAACCTGATTACCCAATGAAGAGTTGATTAGTATACCAAATTTCAATTGCATAATACAATGTAAACGATCAAACGTTCGAGCTGGAGGAATTGCCATTTATCAAAATATGCATGACATTACCAATCTCATGACTCCGAATATTGATATGACTGTATGTTGAAAATGTCAACAACTTATAAATGGTCAGGATAATTGATTGAATGACAGCGATGATGATTTCAGTTTAACGTTTCGTTTATTAGAAAAACCGTTATATACATATATACAAAAGACTGAGAAGAAGTATATAATAAAAACAAAAGGAAGAGAATTATTGGACGAAATATTATTACAATTATTCACAATAAATTCGCACAATAAATTACGTGAGTGGCTGCGTTGAATGTTAATTGTATAAATTGAGTCACTCAGTTGATTGCATATGGATTTGATTGTGATTTATGAATAATTGTTGTGCAAATTGATTGAGTCACCACGAGGTGAGTTACCGCGTGAGATGAATGTACACACTAATTACTAACAAATTAGAATAATTAGGCATTGAGTTGACGAGAAAATTGAATTGAACTTGTGTATTCAGTCACAACAGTAATGAGCTGCACTGAAATTGGTGTGGTTTTCAATTGAGAAGAAATTGCCGGTGCGCGGATGTCCACGTGAGACTATTCACATTGATGCACAGAGCGATAATGGTTGCGTAACGGCTCAATAGCGTGGTCAATGAAGATGCCGGAAATCAACCCTAGTCAATGGGAGTGCTGTTGAGTTGACCGGACTGAAATATATTCATTTTTGGCTATTTGGACCACGTGAGCGGACACGCAGTGATTGATAGGTCGCTGCATGAGCCACCCGGTGTGCATCTGAGCCATTTGAAATTGATTAGACAAATATTTGGTTGAAACCTAACCAAGTTTCAACACTGTAAGGCCTAGTGCACACACTTTCCATAACCATAACCATAAGCGCTCGACCAATCACGAAGCTCCATTTCGCTTATGGTTATGGCTATAGAAAGTGTGTGTCCCAGGCCTAAGACAGGCGGAATTGGTAAGTTCAATAGTGACATCAGTCGGTGAGTTTTGTGTAGCTGAATGCAAAATGGAAGATGGGTACAAAATTGTTTTAATTGTAATTTACATTACTCCAAATCAAAAAATGAACGACATCATTCATTTCCTGAAAAGAATATTATGGCCATACACAACAGCTGGAGGAGAATATCTTGGTAGAGGAAGAGACAAGTTACTGGTAATTTTAATTGAAAACTTCAACGTCAATTTTTTCCGTGAAGATGCTCGTCCACGTATTGATTTCCTCCAAAATGAGTCGAATCTAGCCATGATTAATAATCCTCTGATTTCAACAACACGACATGGCACTACCATAGATGCTGTATTTACACAATATCTCAATGCTGTTAAAACAAAACTATTCGAATCATATTTTAGTTACCACAAGCCACTGATAACTGACGTGTTGATTCAGTCATCACCGGAAGATGCTATAGCAGTAGACATAATTTAAAAATAACATTCGAATAATGAGATAGAATTTATGTTACACTTAATGTAAGAAAATAAATATTTATTTTTTCGACTTCTCAAATTTAAACTAAACTTCATAAACTGTGTTGACTATCCTTTTCCAGTCCTTTCATTATTTTATTGTCATTCATTATTTGCATAGAATTAAGAACTATTTTTTAATGATGCCAAAGAAGCATATAACTTCTCACGTGCGTACATAGGTACACGCACCCATTTTTATCCATCATAATTGATTGTTCCACCATTTCTGTATGGAAGTTCAGTACCGACAATCCCAGTATCATCAAAAGGAAGATCAGATGGGACGACAAGGACTGCGTTCACAGAATCTTTGATTTCTACATCGGTTCCTCCTAAAGTTCTCAGTTAATCGTGTTTTCATACGCTATTTAATTCGTATATTACTGATTTATTGATTTTATTCGAAGAAAATAATTTATTTCAAAGAGATTATGTTGGAATCTCGTGTCGACTAAAAACCTGTCTTTGTTGAGATGAAAGTCTTTTGAATCAATAAAAGACTGATGGGGAGTTATAATTTGGAGTTGTTGGTTTGATTTTGCATTATGCAAGTTGAAATTCAGGTTTGATATGTTCTTTGGGTTATTATGTTCGAGTTCATCTTAATTCATTATTATTTTATTGATACAGGTTCATGACAAGAATCGCAACATGAGTTTGATGAGAATGGATAATTTCTGTATGGCGTTTCTCTAGTTGCGCAGATTGAATATGACTTTTCCCTCTTTTGTGATTCTGAAATGACTGAGGAAAATCCCCCAGTCGATTCGTTCACAGTAGCTCTTAATATTTGGATAGAAGTCCTATAAATGCTTCAGTTGTGTCGCGGAATATGAAGTTTTCATAGCGTTGAGAGTTTGAAATTAAGTTAATTTGTAGCGGTAAAGCCGCTTTCATATAAAGAGTCTATTGATGACGATTGTCATCAATAGACTCTTGCGTGTTCAGACTAACTCAACGTTAAGAATAGTTGACCAAAAGTCAAGCCAGGACACATTGATTAAACATATGTTTGCGTTGCCTAACGTTGAGTGGCGTTGAGTGGCTTGATTCAAAATATGAGCGATATTTTTCATCTATTGGGTTGATTAATTCATCTAGTATAATATTTATAAGATTTTCCATTTCTTGGTTTTTATCCCCACTCAGCTGAGAAATAAGGTTAGGGACCCCTTGCGTTGAGTCAACGTGTCCAGCTTGACTTACTCAACGCTCAACGTTAATCAGCTGATTAAAACACTGTTGACTGGCCGCCATCTGTGATGAGTTGCGTTGCTCAATGTTGAGTTAGTCTAAACACACCCATAGTTTTCATTTATGATGAATTATTTTTGGTTCGGTTTTTCGAAATCCGGAGCAATGCGCTGAAATTACGGTGACACGCTTTGATATCCGTGGACAAAATATCCATCAGACAAAATATCTGTAGACAAAATATCCGTGAAAATATTGAATTGATCAAATATTTGTTGATGAAAATTCGATCTAGTATATTTAAACGAAAATATATTTGTTTTTTCGAGTAACTTATGTTACGTGTTGTCTATGCATTCCATGATTCCAAGATTGGTCAATTATTTGTGATTTAATATTGACAAAAACATGTAATAGTTGATGATCAAAGATAAGAGCTTAAAAAAGGCTGTTAGTTAAATATTATTTGAAAAATTAATACTATAAGACTTATTATCATAATCATATGTATTTCCGCATCAAGTATTTAATGAATAATATGATAAATGTTTATAAAAATATGATTTTAATAACTTTCTTTTACTGTTATTTTCACTATGAAAATTGTGATGTAATGAATTCATATCTTTGCTATGTTCATCTTCAGGATATTCTGTCCATAGATATATATTCTCATCGGGTATTATTTTCGCGGACATATTGTCGTGTGGTCATTTTGCTTGCGGATATTTTTTCGCGGCTATTTTGTCCGCGGATGTGTTGTTACGCAACTCTTCCGTGAGTTCGTCCAACATTGCTGTGAAATTAGACTCATTTTCGACAGCTACAGCGATGTTATTCGCGAAATGTAAATGGTTCAAATACTTTCCATCAATGCAAAGTTTTTTCTTCATCCAGAGAGGCTGCCGAATATAGTCGTCACGACTAATGCGAATTTGATCAGTTAATGCATACCCTCGAATAGCGTCTTTCTCTATAGAAGATTGGAATATTCCTGTTCGTTTTATAACTTGCTTCCTGGTTTCATTTTCGAAATTAATGTTTCAACAGAAGATTGTCGACTTTTTATGACATCCAAAAATCTCTGTATTGTTGCATGAGCAACATTTATGAGAGCATTAAACCCATGGTGCCACCCTTCTAATCCGTTATTAAGATACAATTATCTTTGCTTGCCGCAGCATATTCAGAGCTAATTAAGGTAGTAGTCTGGTAACTTATGCCCATTTTCATGACTTTTTTGGAGGGTGGTTTTTTATAGGAAAATAAAAACCAATTATCTTGAATTTTTAGAG
>JAPYZF010000811.1:0-14429 GCA_030523045.1 Meteorus cinctellus
TTTTTATCCACAATTTTATCTAACATATTTTTAATATAAAATACTAAACAAAATTCTGTGTGATTTTTTGAATTGAGTCGTTGGATTCTTTTTTATTTGAAAGTAATGTGAAATCATTGGTGGAAAAAGTTTCATTTAGTCCTTTGTCTATTTGGAAATTGTACAGACATGGACTGAGAAATAATTCATCAACAATTAAAAAAGCCGTTGAATTTTGATCTTCGTCTTAGTTTGTTTCATAATCAACTCGATTTTTTTCAAAATGATGACCATCTCGTTCTTTGACCATTTCCAAACTTAACAATTGAGGTTATACCAGAGTTCAATTGGACATTTTACAATATAAATTAACAAAAAATCGCTTACTTGTTTCAATTCATGTATTAATCCGCAGGATTCTCTAATTAAAACACACGATCCGCATCAATTCTTCACATTTTCTTCACCTAATCCTCATGATCCGGGTGCGTTCCACTAAGCAATCACAACGACCGCGGTCGGTATGTAGAACGGCTGAAGGAGAATTTTGAACGTTGTGAGCGTTTAGTGAAACGCACCCCACAACATTCCAAACTTGTAAGAAGTCGTCAACAGCGACATCTGTAATTGACTAATTCACACCAAAATATATGGCACATAATGAATTTAATAAATTTCACAAATAAAACAAACAAAACCACCATAAAATTACATTCAATAGAACCATCAAACATCAATTCAATCGAATCATAACCTAAAATTATCCAAAAAAACCTAAATAAAATTCAAAAGAAACAGACAACAGCGCCATTGATCAACGGCTCAGTACAAAACTAATGTTGTCCACTCAATATTCTTCTCCATCATATCTCCAACACTTTTTCAATGTTTCAGTTCTATAAACGCTACAGTTTCATCGTCAATTCGTCGTTCTGATTAACCGTCAGTCGTTGATGAAAGGGGAGTCGTAGTCGGATAAGAATTATTGGTAAATTAATTATTATTATTATCATCATTAAAACATCCATATTTCTCATATTATCACACCATTATCGATATTATCAGTGTAATATTAATCAATCTGTTGAAACAGTGTCGAACAAAACCAAAGCAGAATTGATTGTATGTTTACAAAGTTAATAAAAATCACGAAGAATTTGAGGTAATGTTATAAAATTTCCGTATTTTACAACGCACTAATCATCCCTATCATTACATAACCCAAAAAAACAAATATAAATATCTCCCATAACCTCAAAAATTCAATGAAAATTTGTAATTTAAAATATAATAATTGCAGATGATGCTGCGACGATTTCAATTATTAAAGACAAAAACACCGTCAGGTGTATCAAATAAAATAGCTGCATCATATTTACAAACATCATGCACAAATTTACAAGAAAATAAAGATCTAATCGAATTATTTATCGATGATAAACCAGTAAAAGTACCAGCAGGTACAACAGTATTGCAAGCAGCAGCAAAAATAGGTATTGAAATACCTCGATTTTGTTATCATGAAAGATTGGCAGTTGCTGGAAATTGTCGTATGTGTTTAGTTGAAATTGAAAAGCAAATGAAACCAGTTGCTGCATGCGCAATGCCAGTAATGAAAGGCTGGCGTGTAAAAACAAATTCAGATTTAACAAAAAAAGCACGTGAAGGTGTAATGGAATTTTTATTAGTTAATCATCCATTGGATTGTCCAATATGTGATCAAGGTGGTGAATGTGATCTACAAGATCAATCTATGGCATTTGGTAATGATCGTAGTCGTTTTACTGATATTGAATTCAGTGGTAAACGCGCAGTTGAAGATAAAGATATGGGTCCATTAGTTAAAACAACTATGACGAGATGTATTCATTGCACACGTTGTATAAGATTTGCATCAGAAATCGCTGGAATTGATGATTTAGGTACAACTGGTCGTGGAAATGATATGCTAGTTGGTACATACGTTGAAAAAATGTTTCTATCTGAATTATCAGGTAATATTATTGATTTGTGTCCAGTTGGTGCATTAACAAGTAAACCATATGCATTTGTTGCACGTCCGTGGGAAACACGACGTACTGATAGTATTGATATTACTGATGCTGTTGGTAGTAATATTGTTGTATCATCACGTACTGGTGAAGTATTACGAATTTTACCTCGTGTTAATGAAGAGGTTAATGAAGAATGGATATCAGATAAAGCAAGATTTTCATGCGATGGTTTAAAACGACAACGTTTAATAACGCCAATGATTAAAATTAATGGCAAATTGGAAAATGTTGAATGGGAAGATGCGTTAGTTAATGCTGCTAATGGTTTAAATGATTTATCAGCTGGTCAAAGTGCTGTTATTGTTGGTAAATTAGCAGATGCTGAATCACTTATTGCTATGAAAGATTTTATTAATAAATTGGGCGGTGAATTATTGGCAACTGAACAAACATTTCCTAATAATGGACCTGGTATTGATTTACGCAGTAATTATTTATTGAATAATAAAATACGCAATGTCGAGGAAGCTGATTGTGTTTTATTAATTGGCACTAATCCACGGTATGAAGCGCCGTTGATTAATACACGTTTGAGAAAGGGCTATCTTCATGGTGAACAAAATATTGGGGTTATTGGACCTAAAGTTGACTTAACCTATCAATATGAACATCTTGGAGTTTCATTGAATGTTATTAATCAATTGATGAATGATCAACATAAATTTAGTGAGAAATTAAAGAAGGCGAAAAGGCCAATGATTATTTTAGGAGCTGATCAATTGGCTGTGCGTAAAGATGGCGGACAAATTCTTGCTGCTGTTCAACAATTGGCTAAAAATATTGGAGATAAAACGAAGGTAAAGAAACAAATGAATATATATATATATAATAATTATATTGATATTTATATGATTTTGTTGGTTAAGAATGTTATTTATAGGTTATGAATTTGATTATTTTTATTTATATTGTTTGTTCATTGTTTTAGACTCCATCAGATTGGAAAATTTTAAATATTCTGCAGACAAATGCGTCACAAGTTGCAGCATTGGATTTAGGTTATGGTACAACAACAGTTGATGAAATAAAAAAATTACAGCCAAAAGTTTTATTTTTACTTGGAGCTGATGATTCAAATATATCACGTGAAGATTTTCCAAATACATTTATTATTTATATTGGAAGTCATGGCGATCGTGGCGCAATTATTGCTGATGTTGTATTAGCTGGCGCTGCTTATACAGAAAAAACTGGAAGTTATGCTAATACTGAAGGTAGATCGCAACAAACTGGTGCAGCAATAACACCACCAGGATTAGCACGTCCAGATTGGAAGATAATTCGTGCATTATCTGAATTTTGTGGTATTGATCTACCTTATGACGACATTACACAAGTTCGAAACAGGTTAGAACAGGTTGCGCCGCATTTAGTCCGTTACGGTAAACTTGAAAATGCAAATTATTTTGCACAAGCATTGGAATTATTTGAGGTTAGTTTTTTTTTATAAAATCAATAACAAAATGTTCATTTGAAAATTTAATTTATTATTTTCATTATTTATTTATCTTAATTATCTTCGGTTTTGTATGTTTTTATCAAACAGAAAACGAGCGCTGGTGAATTTCTTCAAGATCCAATTGATGTTAAACAAAAAACTTTGGATCAATTTTTTATGACTGATGTTGTATCAAGGGCATCACCAACAATGGCTAAATGCGTTCAAGCTGTATTGAAACAGCATCAGCAATCAGCAGTTTAAAAAAACAAATTAATTATTACAATTATTTATGTAAATAGATAGAAAAACCGATAGAATAAACATTTAATAATAGTAAATCAAGTAAATGTTTATTATATAACAACTTACATTGTTAATTACTCGATTCTGGTTGGTCATCAGTATCAATTTCGCCTGAGCTCTCGTCTGTATCGACCTGAATTGAAGAAAAAAGAAATAAATGAAAACAATTAAAAATGTTTTTATCATTTTAAAAATGGAAACAAAAATTTTTACCTTTTCACCAAGTGAAATTAATTTTTCTTTATATGCAATTAATTTTGCATCCTGATCAGCCAACAATTCTAATAAATCATCTTGATCTTTTTTCAATCCTTCAAGTTCAATCATTTTTTCATTAAACATTTTTTCATATTTACGTTCATTATTTTCATTATTCAATTGAGTAATTCTTAATTGACAATTAGCCAATTCTAATTCCAATTGTTTAATAGTATTTTTATATTTATCAATATCAATATTATTAATATCGTTATGATTTAATTGTGCAGCATGTAAAACAATATTTTGATCTTTTAAATTCATCATTTCAATATTTAATTCATTATTTCGTTTTTCCAATTCCAATTTTTCCTGCGTACAATTATCAATGAATTTATTTAATTTTTTTATTTGTTCATCCTGTTCACGTATCAATTCTTTATATTGTATTAACATTAATGATGATGAATTATTAATTGATGATTCATTTGTTGTAATATTATTTTCATTAACACCACCAGAATATGTAAAATTATTAACTTTCATAACGGATTCCAAAATGGCGCTTTCAATCGTCTTTAATAACCTACAAAATTCATGATCCAATAATAAATCATTAGGAGATTTAGCTGCTGGTTGTGGATGTTTAAGTGTACGTGAATAAATTTCATTTCTTGTTATTCCCCCAAGTGCATTTTGAAATTTTTCAATACCAATTCGTTTTTCAATTAAATTGCACAATTGTTCTTTTGTACAACCGCCATCATTACCCCCACCACCACCACTGCTACTGCTGCTACAACTATTATCATCTTCATTACTTTTGTCCTTTTTATCATTAAATAATACACAAATACCCAAGAGCATTGCGCACATACTTTGAATTAATATTTCATATAAATCATCATTATTTTCTTGTGATGATAATAAAGCAGTTAAATATGAAACTGATGAGTCAATATTTAAAAATGCTTTAACAGCAATTGGACAATATGCCGTCCATCTACATAATAAAATTAATAATCCTAATTTGGATTGTGATTTATTATTTCCTTGTTGTTGCTGTAACAACATCACACATTGTTGCATTAATGTAACTGGCGGTTTACCAATATTTGTTGCCAACAGCACACGTAATAATTGTTCCTTTTGTTGTTGTGAATTATCAATAAGTGCATGTGATAATGCAACAGATGAAAACCAATTTGATAATGGATCTGATGAAAATAAACCGCCACATAATAATTGTCCAGTTGTTAATGATTGTGTTTCATTACTTTGTGGTAATAAAGTTTGTATTAATTGCATTTGTCCTGTTTCATTTTTATATAAATAACATTGAAAACAATATAATACAGCACAACGTAATTGAAATGGTTGTTTTTCATTAACCATAGACATCAATAATACAACAATTGCCGGACGTGGTGGACTACTTGGTGCCATAACCTCAAATAAAAATTTTTGATTTGTTGCATTTCCACGTATTACTTCAGCAACTGAATTAATTGTTTCTGTTAATACATCAGCTGGTACACCACTAACCATTAATATATCACATAATGATTGTAATAATCCACATTTATGCATTATTTGTTGACATGCTGTTATTATTTGTGCTGGACAACTTGGCGCAACAACTGCACGTAATACTTGTATCATACAATGTACATTTGCAACTTTTTGTGGACTCCAATTTATGTGTTGAAGGTTATCATCATCATCAGTTTCAGGTGGTAATTGACGAAACATTGGGGTTAAACGTTGAATATAACTTCCTTCTTTGAAGAAATTTTGATTGCTTACATTTCCACGTAATAAATTCAACATCAATAGCAAACAATCTTCAACAATTATTCCACCTTGTGCACCACCTTCTTGCGTTATAACATCAAATATTCGATCAAATGCATTTTCAAATGCAACTATTTTCTGAATATTTGCATTACTTTTTGTTAATTGAATTAATAATAGTAATGCATCATTTCTTATTACTTCTCTGCTATCGCTAAGTAAATCCATTAATTTTGAAACTCCCATTGGCATTATTAATATTATTTCTTGCATATCTTTTCCTCTGTTTACAATTAAATTTGATAATAATTTTAATGCCGGCCATCTTACACGAAAATCAAAATCTTCAAGTGATGATAATACAAGTCCAACTGTGTCTTGTTGTTTTATAAATATTTCAGTGAATTGTTCACCAATATTATTATTCGTTGGATTATCTTTTTCTATTTCTTCATCAAATATTTCTGGACTAGTTATATTATAAAGTGTATCAAGTGCAAGACCAACAATTTCACAATCAGTACGATCCATTTCTAATACTTGTCGTAATGGATCCATTCCCTGTGCACCAACTTCAACTCTATATGTACGTGAAAGTGCTTTTAATGCACGACATGCATCACGACGATCATCTAACAATGTTGATGATTGTAATCTATCAACTAACCTCTCAACCTGTAAATTAACCTCAATTATATCAATGTTTATTAATTCTAATCAAATAATTACATTTAGTTAAACAATTTTTAATATTTACAGTATCAGCACCAGTTGCAGCTGTAGCTGTTGAATCAGCCGTGCCCAATACTGATTTCAAACTCTTTGTCAAATACTCCATTTTGTTTCATTTATTATTTCATATAAATTTCAATATTTCATTTACTATTTACTTTCTTTTATATTATTATTTCTCTTTTATATACAATCACAATACTGTCGTAGACACAATTTTGTACACGTCATAACCTGTCTTTTATTTTTTTTTTTTATCTATACTCCAATACCTTCCATTGATAAGTCTACAAAAATGCCCACAGGGTTTGCACACCTCCCACTACTCAATTTATAGAATCATCATCAACCGCCATCTGTTGTTTGTATTTAACATCACAAACATTAACCCAACTTTATCGTTTTTCTTTTGTTTTCACCACTCTCAATTCTCATTTTTACATTTTATACCGACAGTTTACATGAAAATATATACAAAATTATTATCAGACATTTGTTTTGTTAATGTGAACAAAATTAAACAGATGGTTATGTTATTTAGAACTTTTATAAGATTATGGCTTACAAAGTGAATAATATCTGCTGTCTTTATCATTCTTCATTATTAATATTATTATTATTATTATTATTATTATCTTTGTTATCACAATTGTGAGAAATTTTGGGTATTATCACAAAAAAGCTATAAAATTGTTGTTTCTGTAAGAATTTTAATTTTTTTTTTCATTGTAAATTGCATATTTATTATTATTTATATTGATTTGTATTTAATATTATAATTTAAATGAATTTTTGGATAATTTTTTATTTATTTTGATGATAAATTTAATATATTTTGATATTGAATTGGAATTTAATTGAGTATTTGTTAGGTTAGTTTTGTGAAATAATTAAAATTAGTGATTAATTATGGAGGTGAATAATGAAAATAGAAATATTGATGATGTGAAATCAATTAGTGAGCGAAATGTTGATTGGACGAGATATGGTTTAGTAGGAAATCATGAAAATCCACGAAATGCACAAAGAAATGATTCGAGAGGAGGTTATGATGAATTTAGATCGGATATTTATCCATCAGGAGCTAATGAATTGTATGCACAAGAATATGTGAGTGATATAATTGTTAATAAACAATTGTTTAATGGTATTTTTGAGGTTATAAATATGATTTAATTGATTTTAGAATGCTGATCCATGGTGGAAATCAAATTTTTTCATATCACAACCAGTTTTATTTGGAACTTGGGATGGAGTTTTTACATCTTGTCTTATAAATATTTTTGGGGTTATAGTTTTTTTAAGATCTGGATGGATTGTTGGTCAAGCTGGTGTATTAAATGCTGTTTTGATAATTCTTTCAACTGGTAAAATAAAATTTTAATTATTTTTGAGGTTAATGCAATAACTTCCTATCGGGAAGTTGGTTAATAATTATATTGTTTATTTCAGTGTGTGTTGCATTAGTTACTGTTCTATCAGCAGTAGGAATTTGTGAACGTTGTAGAGTAGAAAGTGGTGGAGTTTATTTTTTACTTTCACATGTACTTGGATCAAGATTTGGTGGTTCAATTGGTCTACTTTATTGCTTTGGTCAAGCAAGTATTATTGAATAATTAAATGAAATATAAACCAAATAGAATAAATATAATATTAAATTGTTTATAAATTAAAACAGGCAGTTGGTTGTGCATTAAATGTATTGGGATTTGGTGAATCAATGGCAGGATTAGTTGGAGTAGAAACTCCTGGTGCACAAAGAGGTTTTGCATGTGCCGCTGTAATTTTATTGTCTATAATAAATGTTGCTGGTGTAAAATGGGTAATAAAATTACAGTTTATTCTCTTGCTAATTTTATTACTCGCCGGTGCTGATTTTTTTATTGGAAGTTTTACACATATTGATACAGGTAAATAAATTCAACCAACAAAACAATACATAACCTATAAATATATAGATTAATAAAAACCTTAAATATATACAAATTTATTATTAATCTTTACTGATGTTTAAATATTTAGACGCAGGCTTTGACGGTTGGCTATCAGGAAACTTACAAAATAATACATTTCCTGATTATCAACCAGGTTATGAAGGCGGATGGTTTACTGTGTTTGGAGTATTTTTTCCAACAGTAACAGGAGTATTAGCAGGAATAAATATGAGTGGTGATTTACGTCATCCATCAACTGATATACCAAATGGAACTTTAGCAGCTTTAGGAACAGGGTAAACAAATTCTTTCTAACCTCAAAATTAACTTCTCATTCATATTAATCCAATTGAAATATTTATATATTTTAGTACCATTTTCTATTTGGGATTTTCATTATTTCTCGCTGCAACATGCACGCGAACAGCATTGCAAAATAATTTCATGATTGCATCAACAGTATCAGCAATATCTGTATTATTACTTGCTGGACTTTATGTATCATCATTTAGCAGTTGTTTAGGCGCAATGTATGGTACACCGCGTGTATTACAATCAATTGCTGGACAAAATGTAATACCAGGATTGAGCTGTTTGCAACGTGGTCGTGGACCTAATAAAGTTCCAGTTTATGCAATGATTGTCGTTGCAATTGTTACATTAACATTTATTATTATTGGAAATATTAATACACTTGCGCCAATAGTTACAATGCCATTTTTGTTAACTTATGCGTGTATGGATTATGCTTATTTTGCATTAGCACAAACATTTGATTTACAACACTCGAGAGAACAAAGATTTACAACACAAATACCAACATACGAACGAAATAATGGATTAGCTGGACAACAAAATGAGATTATTTGTCATGATACAAACAATGATTTGGATACTCTTTTTCCTGAAGAACGAACTCGACATAAGAATTTAATTGTAATTGAGTTTGATATTTTATTTTGTTGTTTATTCATTTGTTTCAATTGTTAACTGATTGTTCATTTATTTTTTTAGAGACCTACAAGTTCGAATGGAAATTTAGGTTATGGCGATTGTGAATCGCCAAACAATGACGAAGGTTTAAATGTTGATAATAACATGAAAAAACCTCATATACACAATAAATTGGGCAATTGGTACAGTCCATTATGCAACAGATGGTTTTCATTGATTGGAGTATGAATTGTTTATATTTAATTACATAATTAAATGATAAAATTGTCGAATTGTAGAAATTTTGAGGTTAAAAATTTGTTTTGTAATTTTCTTTTGTTTCTTTTGTTTCTTTAGGCCCTTGTGAAACTTCTGATGATGTTTCTGGTTCATTGGGGTTATGCAATTGCTAATATTGTTGTTGTCTTCCTGGTATGGAGTTATGTTGGACATGCAAATCCAGCAGTAAAACCGGGAGTTTCTGCTGAATTTAAATTACATGAATGGTTACGTAATTTAATTTTACAATTGATGGGCAGAAAGATTTATGATTATGAACAAATTGTTGTTACACCTGTTCATCCTGGTGTTGAAACATCATCAGCACAATTGAATGAAGATAATGCAGATTTTGCTGGACGTCGAAGGTATCATCAGACTGCAACCGTTACTGGACAATATGTAAATGATATTGATTGAAATTAATATTAAAATAATAACAATTTTTTTGCTTTTCATATTGAAGAATGTATGAATACGTAAAATATCATAATTGAGATTTGAAAAAATAGAAATTAATAATATTTATATTAATAATTTATCATTATGTAAATTAAGAAAAATAAATTTACACATTTGAATAAAATAATTAACATTTAAATGAGTTTTTTCAATTGTTTAATTTTATAATAATATTTTTTCATTGTTTATAAACAATTGGAAATTATTATTTAGTTATTGAATAAACTTAATAATTTACAAAAGAAATTAACGGACAAAATCCTAACCCAAAAATGAAATTTTCAAACTTTTCAATAATTTATAATTTTAATTTTCAATTTCTTTTCTACAGTTCAATAATTCTACCATTCTTTTTCTCCATCCCCATCATAAATCCAACTTAATAAAACAATTGTTAACAATTAACACAATTATTACAAAAGTTTTAAACGGTAAAATTAAAAAATCCACCAAACATTACATAACCAACAAAAAATTTAACAAAAAAATATTCCTCAACAAATATTCTTCAATTTTCCATCTTATAAATTCCGTTGATGTTTAACAATTCTTCAGCTCATCTCTCACCCTAAAATAAATAATAAAATATCAATAAACAAATAAATAAATGAATAACAATGATAAATAAATCGAATAAAATCATATTAAATAGCTGAATTGATGATGAAAGTAACACCGAATTGAATTCACATCCCCCAGTGTATAAAAGCTACATGAATATATATATATTATATATATATACACCCTCATGATAGTGAGGGGTTGATAAATCTAGTGAGGTACCGCGCGCCCCAACGGAAAAGGTTCAGTGCGCGTCCAGCAATCGACGTGAGATGATGGCTGGAATTTTATTAATAAAAAAAAAGCTCAACTTTATAAAACAAATTTGAAATGAATTTTCACCACAGTGTTTTCTATTATTTTCCAATCAAATAAATAAAATATAAAATATTTAAAAACACGCGCGTAATTATAATTTACACATCAACAAACATCATCCCTTAAATATGTTACAATTAAAATTTATTTATAACAATTAAAAAAAACATTTCCTGTGCATCAAATGAAAATGAAAATATTCACAAATTTACAGGTAAGAAAAATTGAAATATTTAAATACATAAAATAATTTTCTTATTATTAATATTAATTATTTAATCATTATTATTATTAATTTATTGTTTAAATAAATAAATAATAGTAAATCAGTTTGAATTTATAAAGAATTAATTTACTTGCGATTAAAGTTTGAATGGAAAAGTCACAGAAATTTCATTATTATTAGGAGGGTTGAGGTTAAGGGGGTTAGGGGTGGGTTACATCGTAAGAATGGGAGTAGAATTGTGGAAGGGGGACACAAGAGAGTTGTGATAGTGTTGGTATAGTAGCAAGTACAAGCGTGTCTACCGAGTTTATGAATGAACGACCACTTTCCATTTTCTCGTATGCCCCGTAACGGCCACTAATGAGCTTTCCACCTTTCCTTTTCCCCCTCTCACTACTGTTATGCACGCGACTTACCTGGTCAGACTTTTGCATTTATCGTTCAACCGCAAGTATTAAAATTACTATGCCACCCTCTTTTTATTCATTATTTTATTTGTTAAATTCATATTTTAAAAAAGATTGAGGTTAGTTTATTTGCAGAAGTTTACTAACATTTAGAGTTGAATTTTTATTAACATTCTGTTTGTTGTAAACATGAAATGAACTAAAAATCAATCAATAAATGTTGTTAACATTGAAATTTACATGAGAAGTAAATGAAATTGAATATTTTTCAACGTTTTTTTTATAATTAATTGTTGATTTTTCATTGTGATGAATTTAGAAAATGGCGGAAGATATTAATTGATAATAAAGTTAATGAAATGAGTATGAAGTCATAGATATTCTATTTGGTATATAAATTATAGAATTTATATTTAAATTTATAAAATTATTGATCTTTCGCCAGTATTTTCTAACTGGTGACGTCACGCTTTTGTGTATGGCATGAAAAAAAAAGAGAAAACGGATGAATAGAAAGAAATATTGGATTGTGGGAAGAGAAAAAAAAATGAATGTACAAATCCAAATTGAATTGTATGCTCACACGAATTTTTCAGGTTATTTGTCACACTCACTAGAATGAAGTAAAAGCTCAGCAGACATAAATGCAGAGTGGCAGAGATTCAATCGATATTTCTCTCTCTCTCTGTGCATTCATCGATACAAATTTGCTTGAATATTCTCACTCTGGCTGTTTGCTAAATCGATTTGTTCACGTTTGTTCAATTCCTGTAAATTAATTATGAATATTATTTGATATCATTGAAAGTAAAACTTCGCGATTGAATAAAAAAATGATTTTTATCTATTCATTTTACTGTTTTTGCATGTTCAAACTTGTTTTAACGTTCCAACTCATCTGTGGACTTCAATTGCACTCGAATAATGATGAATAAATGACAAAAACTCTTTATCGTTATAGAATTTTCGTTGTTGAATTGTTCCAAATGATAAATCACAATTTTAACCTAAAAAAATGATAAAATTATATATGAAGTTATTCATGAGTATTAATTTCAAGTTGTTTTCCAACAATGTAATAGTAAATGAGGTTAAGAATGTAATTTTGGTAGAAAAAGAAACAGAAGTGAATAAATAAAAAAAAATCGAATTATTTATTATCGATGTTGATGATTTTTCGTTGTGCAATTGTGATATTGCGTCGACCATTTCGTTTCTAAACCGCAAACTCGATTTTGCATGAATGCCATTTGAGTTGACGATAATCCCATTATATGCCTCTGGTGCCAACCAACCCACTTTTGCACTCTCGCATTCATTCTGCATCCCTTGAATTCTTTTTTTTTTCCACCCTATTCTACCGTACCAATATAAAGTGTATATATATATATATATATATAAAGCGTATACTTTCCGTGTACGTTTGTGATTTCATTCTTCGTTGATGTTCCTCTTTACTTATTCATTTATTACTCACAGTCATACAATTTTTTATTATATCGTGAGTAAAAAGATACAAAAATTTAACCTAAAACACAAATCATCAACATTTTTTCATGTTGAATTTCTCTCATTTTTGTGTATATTTTTTGGTTATCAAAAATTTTTAGGTTAATAAAAGCTGAGGGCAACAATGAGCCATTGAATTAGTTTTTTTCATGTTTGCATCCTTGCTTGGACAATTAAGTGATTTTTTTCTTCTCAACATTTACTAATTTGGCTATAAATGTAATTTTGTGAGGTTATAGTTTTCAATGACAAAACTTTTGATGAAACAATGATGTTTTCTTTGTATCTCTTCAAACTGCAGACACTAAAAGAAATGAAAATATAAAATGGGAAGAAGAAAAAGTGTAGAAAGAATGGCGGATTCTTTCTCTGTGATCAAAAGCACAAAGGAAATGAAATTCTTTTGCTAATTTTTTCTTTTAACATTTTGAGTGCTTGAAAATTGTAACAAATGAAAAAAAGGTTAAACAGTTGATTTTATAATTCAATTAATAGACCAAATTATTTCAAACATTTCATTTCATCATCTCCATTAAATTTATATTCATCATAAGAATTCAATGTGAGTTCACGATGCAGAGAAATAAAAGTGTTAATGGTGAATAAAATGGAATTCATTCTTTAATGCGATTCAAGAGGTCCCAATTGGGCTGTTGAATCTAAATCTTTTCGACTTTTATCCGTATCTCTACTTGAGTTGAGCCATTGTAGAGATATCATGAGTGGAACGTGCATAAACGCATGTAAACTTCACTCAGTTAAGTCAAGAATAACATGAGAATGTAACATGGCAATAACTTAAACTCCAAATCCCCATAAAAAAAAAAATATGGCAACATTGAGCTACTGCTGTTGAAAACGTTGCAGAACGATGAAATTTCTTCAGTTTATTATCTCATTGACTTCTTTCAGCTACGGCGATATCGCGAACGCTGAAAATAAAGAAAAAAAACTGATTTTACTATTGAATATAAATCATAACCTTACTTTTTTATGCATAATTTTATAATAAATTGTGCTATTGTTGAATATCTTCAATTTCTTATGCCGACTTTCATAGAGATTTCAATGTCAGAATTATTACTGAGGTATTGAACTAACCGAATTTCATATAAATACAAAATTCACCGCGAATTCAATAAAAATGGCGCAGTGAAATGAAAATATTTCACAGCTATAGACTGGAGAGTTAATCATTAAGGTGGTTATAACAGATTTCTTCTTAGATAACTGTGAGAGCTATTTAAATCGCTGCGACAACGATAAAGATCGTTGCGATACTTAAGAACATCTTTGTGA
>JAPYZF010000812.1:0-14395 GCA_030523045.1 Meteorus cinctellus
GATTTTAAGTTTCAACGTCACGTTTGCAGCAAACGACGCACATGATGGCACAGCTGGAGTCTCTGCACAAAGAGTCTACGTGCCTCCTATCAGCTATACATGTTATGACGGTGCATCCCTACGCTCCTGCAGTTCCCATAAACTCCACAATACTGTATAGGTCCACCCCGACCACATCCAACCCATCCGACTCACGCCCTCCCGATTTTACTTCGTCATTCCCCCATCAATCCATTCGGCATTCACAGGGTCACAGTGTATACAATTGTCACAGCTTGCCACGAGTTTAACTGTAACCTCCTATTGGTCCCATGAAATAATGCAAAATTGCAAAATTAACCATGATATGTATATTTGCCCCCGAAATCTTCGATATTTCAAATTATACCACTGCGAATGTATCCAAGATGTATTCTCCGCCTATTGTTTTCTTTTTTTTTTTTTCATCCATCGTATTATGATGAACTATCGATATATAATACTATTCACAATTCTGTATATGTTACGAGTCTCCTTAGGCCCTTAATGAAAAAAAAATTATGACTGTAACTAAATCCAGAACGGAGTTGACAATTACTTACAATGATATGGAAATGACGCATGTGATTAGAATATCAATTGGTATGAAGATGAAAATCTATAGAAATTCATGTATGAATGAATCTCAATGAAGGAGAAGAGTGTATGGTCTGGTATATGGTATCAGATAAGCAGAGCACATTTCAGTACTCAGATAACCTTCACTTCACCTTGCATGGAACTTCTTCGCTAAATAATTACGGGCAAGACCCCCGACGCACAGATGGTAGCAGCGGGATGTTGGAACTTGGTGGCTATTCCTCATCTTTCCGTTTATCCTAACCATCTAGTTTTTCTCACTCATAGTGGAACATTCTATCGTCTTCCCTGATACGAGCATTATTTCACACCAAGAATCAGAGGAACAAGAAAAATCTAGGAAAGAGGGAACAATAAAGAGGTATTAAATGAAATTTCGAAAATACTTATTTGATTTCGCATCCATGACGTTTGGATGTCATTTTCGTAACATCCCCCATCCCTCATCTCTTGTTTTGTTCCATATTTCATTCTGTTCCATCCCCGTGACTTTCGCACCGCTCCACTATATGTAAGTTCTAGCACTTGTGACCTGAATTCACGCGAAAAGGGTTGCAGCGTGACCGAGTAATGCGCACGAAAAAAAAAAAACGGTCACGGTTTTTTTATTTGTTTTTATCTTTATTCTATGTCGCATTCTGCCACGATGCAAGTCACGAACTAACTTACGTACATCAGGGAGTGATTGTCTGGAGCATAGAATGATAGATATTAACTTATAGGAATAGTTGCAAATGTTTTGTTTTACATCTTACGATAGTAAATCGGTTCAATATCTCAGTGCTTGTTGTTAGTCCGCTATTTAACTCCAAAACACTGTCTTATCTCGTTATTTCCCATATATCAATTCAACATTGTGGTTGCGGGCTCTAGAAAAATAATTAAAACAGGTAAAGATGAAGTAATGAGGAAATCAAAGAGATGTGATGGATGAAAAATGGCCAAATGATCTTGTTATAATTTTTTGAATGAAGAATTTGTGTTGTGCCAAATTACAATGCATGAGTGAATATTGAAGTAAATGCAAAACTTTGTTTTTCATGTTTTTTCCAGTCGTCTTCCATCCGAAGCCCATTTCATATTGCAAACGATGGTAACGTGGGGATATAGTCAAAGTACGATAGATGGAGAAGACATGAGCTGGGCATTTAGCAGGACCTGTTTGTAATGAGTGCTCGTTTCATTGGCCACATCTTTCGCTATAATGAGCAGGAGAAATCGAAAAAATTGGTAAAATAAGGTGAAAATAAGGACTATATACCAGCTGGCCATTACTCTTTGCTACTGTGTGTATTTTCAAATGTGCATGGGGTTGTACCAACCAAGTATTAAACCGTCATCCACCATCAGTTCAGTTCCGCCATTGTAAACTCACCGTTAAAGCTGTTGTATTATCCCCCCCATATATGCAAAGAATTCAACGATTATCCAATTAATTTTTTCACCTTTCGAATGAAGTGATCAAATATTCTGTCATGTATTATATGGTAGTAGAATTATAATTCAATTGAGTAGAAAAGTTTAGAAATTGCTTCTACTTTTATATCTTCGTCAGATATTCGATATATACATATATGATTTATGCGAGTCCGATGCAATTTATTAATAATTAAAATGCTTTTTTGATATTATTTTATTCAATCGAATCATACGAATCAGTGGGAGCAGTCAAATCAAACGTACATTTATCTATTAATTCAAATCAAGTCATTTTCACATATGATAATTTTTATTCAGAAACGATAGTACTTTTGCAGTGTTCCATTTTCAAGATAATTATGATTTTATTTTCGCTGAATACCACACGAATTCACTCTGTAGCGCATTAACGCACGATTCAATACATTTTATCAATGACATATGATGAATATATTCAATCCTATATATAGTTAATAAGTATGATTGAGAAAAAAAAATTATAGTATGAAAAAGAAAGGTAGTTATGTTATAATAATTTTATTTATTTGCAATACACTTGTACATGATGACTGTAATGATCAAGACACCACGTGACAGCGCCAGCCACTCAATTCAATTTATTATCGAGGTACCGTGTCCAACCCGGTTCACCTTCAGTTTCAACGCTGTGAGAGACACATCGATAGCGACGAATAGGAATGTCGCGTACGACGTTTCGCACATGGGGGTCATTATAACGAGGTGCCTTGTCTCTTTCGTTTCTTCAACAGGGTGGAGAGGCACTGCTATATAGTCGTGAAGGATACAACAGGAATGGGTAATGGGAATCCCATGAGAAGACATTGCAAAGTAAGGCGAGTGAGATGAAGCACGTTGGCTGTTACCTTCGACGTGTGTGTAAAAATGCACACTGTCCCTATAGTGGCAAAATTCACTCGATGGAGCACCAAGCATACAGGGATACGGTATGGCACATATACATATACATATGTATATTATTGTTATACTGATGGTTGAAGGTGGCAGCAGAACGACAGGATGCGACCCAGTGGCTCTGGGATTTAAAACCGACTACCATATAGTGTGTGAAGAGTGAAGCCAGAACGTGCAAGATACAATATATAATGCAAGCTTATATGTATATATGCATGTGTGGATCTGCATATATACACATACATATATAGGTATGAGAAAGGAGTCACCGTATCTCACTAGTCAGAAGCCACTTAATTGACACGCGGCGCGTCCCTAACACGTTGCGACCCCCCAACCAGATTCCGCACGCTGCCGCATCGCGAGTCTCCATCTATTCCGCCACCTGATTTCACAATGGCTGAAACATCTGATGATGAGAATTGAGATGATTGCATACATATCAACTACCAATACCTTCTTTTATCTTTAGATAACTCACAATGGCATAGTTATCCTCACTTTTTTAATTTTTATCTTTTTTATTACTGGGAATTTCAATTCAGATTTTGAATAAATGGATTATAAGTTTGTTAACAAGCGCGCTCCATCACACCCTACAACATCGATTTTGTTTGGCGGTTGTACAATTCATCATCAATCATTTAAAGAGTAACCGCGAGGTAAAGTAGAATGATATGAGGTTGTATCCAGGTCGCGACAGTTCTATCGTCATAAATGTCATATGTGAATGATATGTACTATATAATTGCTTCTTTTACTGCATACCAATCTTTCAAAGAGAGACAATGTCTTATCCATTCACTCGATATATTCGTCAACATAGGTCCTTCCCGCTATGTCATGCCGGGCACGAGAGTATAGAATCGCGAACCTTGAACTGTGATATGAATACGAGAGAGTGGACGAGTAGAAAAAAAATTGCGACAACAGGAGGAAACAAAATGCTTTAGAAAAATATATATCAGACGAAGATAAAGAAAGAGTAGTGAAGAAGAAAAAAAAGGGAATGGTAGTGAGGAGGATGAACAGGATAAAGAAGATGGAGAGGTAAATAAAGAGCCGGGGCGGCCGTACGAATGCAGACAGAACAGGATAGACGGGAATTGCGCGATGAGGGAGGGAGCGTAGTTTGCTCTGGATTCCAGACGTGACCCCGCGGTGACCTGGCGAGAACATCTCCGCGTACATTTTCTCTCTCCTGCTCGCTTTCGTAATTATATTCCCCCTGCAGCCCGGCCTCAACTTCACAACGTCAAGTAAGTACGCCACGATACGGTGCTTTGTGATGATGGTATATTACTGTGACGCGAATGTGTTTGGTACAGAATGTAGGATGCTCGAGGGAAGGTATTCGATACGTGATTTTGCGTGCCACACTACTATTCATCATTGTATTTATCCAATCGAATTTTGCGTAAATGTCTCTGAATGTCAATTAAATAGGTTGAGAGCCGCCACACATGAATATTATACATGTATGATTGTAGTTTATCTGTTTATAACTTCATATACGGTTGCGTGTGCTTCATCACACTGCATTACATCTACATATATAATGTCTACTGATACTGAGAATGACGTACAAATAAAAAGTGACATTTATTATTTTGATCTTTCATTTTGTAGCATATGAATATGAGTGATGCACGATGGGGTGCCAAATCAATATCCCAAAGATAGATATTGGAGTACTCGAGGTGGCGATCATGCAGAGAGAGAGCATGTCATCTAATCAAGGATTGGAACCATAGATCGATGCGTATAAGCAAATCCACTGAGTTGTTCGGCAATGTAAACATATAAACGAACGTCAATAGCATATTGTGAATCATTTCTCCGGGGCACTCCATTCGACTGTTCATGAGTACGTGTTGCATAACAAAGCTGGATTTATATCTGTATGATCACTGAAGGGAGAAATTGTTCATGTCAGTATGATAATGATACACACGAACGTTAGCTATCATCAACAATAAAATGTTCTGGTCGCTTGTCTGTTGCGTAATTCACTGGTGACTATGGATAAATGTACAGGTGTTGAAATAATGTGCCTCACCTTGTTTTATTTTATACGTGTTCTGGCAATTCATGAAAATGATAAAGTGTGTGTGTATGTGTGTTCACATCGAAGCGATCAAGTCAAAGAGTTGATGAGATTGAACAATGAAAGCATAGAAGAGAGATAGTAACTATATAGGGGTAAAATGAGTTGAGGCTAGTTTGTTTATACAACAGAGTAAAGTGATGCGCCTTCGTAATGTGCGATCGGGCGAAGTGGTGCGGCCGACCCGATCGTCCAGGCGTGTAGTTTTTCGCTCGTTACACCACGCAACAATATAGATAGACATATGGTACAGTCTGCAACTATTTCGCTCACGTGGTCCAATATTCCAATCACTCTACAGTCAACTACTATATATATATATAAATATACATATCCGTCATGGCTGTGTTTATTTATTGTATCATTCTTGGCTGCTGTCCTAGATATCCTTTGGGAATATTTTATGCGCATAATATATTGTATGAATAAATGAATATGAGGATGTCTCTTTAGTTCATACTCACATTCGATAGTATATTTGAGAGCGTACAGTTCTAATTGACTACAATTCGCGTAGCGGAACGAAATGCCGAAGACTTTAAACACAACTCATGACGATGAAGTCGGAGCAAGCGCGTATACTGGCGGCATAAGCATCACCATCAGCAGCCGCAGCAGCAGCAGCAGCAGCAACAGCAGCAGCAGCAACAGCAGCAGCAGCAGCAGCAGCAGTAGTGCCATAGGGGTCACTGACCTTCTTGGCAATCGTGCATAGCCCCCCTCTATCGCATAACGAGGAGAGTCAGGGCGACAGAAGTAACCTTAACCCGAGAATCGCCCGCTTCAAATCCTCTCAGCGTAAACTTATTTCAGATATACATAAAAGACATTTACCGAAGCGAGTATCCTCAACTCACTATAATATATTTATGTTCGTGTGGGGCTGTCAACTCATATATTCATCAAGTTTTTCATTCTCCATCAATATGAGGAAATATAATCATCAGAATTTATTCTATTAAAGAAAGTAAGATGTGGCTCTCTTTCTTTCACTTCTTTCAGCTGATGCATTTGTTTCAAAGGATTGGAGGTGTGCTCAGGTAGATATGCAATAGATATGTATATAACGCAACCGCTACGTTGGCCAAAAATACGAAAGGGTTCAAGTGTCGGAACAGAAAGCAGTACAGGATTAGCTAGACAGAAAGTCAGAAACAGAAGAAGATGTATAAGTATGGGTAATGCGAATGAGTGGGATAAAGAGGTAAGTGCCACTCGACCAATATCCCCGGGGCTCATAAAACATATATGAATTGGCATGCATAGAGTATAGACGCGGACGATGATATTAACCTTCGCTAGACACGTTTTACTAAACCGTTTTAACAATGCCATGCGCTCTATTACCAACTCTGCGACGGTTGATTCATCCAGTGCTACAACGTTTCATCTAAACATTTGTTATATCTAATCTGCTACCACTATCATTATCATCTGCTGTACATCGGTCGTATGACCTCATGTGCAAGATGTTTTTGATAGAAATATTGATAGCTTTCAGTAATGAGTGAATTATAAGTTCACCTGGATGAAATATTGAATATATCTATATGTTATCAAACACGTATCATCATGATTCTTTTCATATATATTTATTTAATGTACAAAAGGTTTCCAGAATTATATTTTGCACATGATTCATAGAAAAATGCGTGGGCAATGGAAATTATACGTGAATCCACATACACATACTCCTCATACTTACCCATAATATATTCAAACAGAATATAATACACACAATGAATGCGACAACAGAGCCAACTCGCGGAACTCTGTCCGGTCGCAGCCCGTATAGAGGAAAATGTGCGTGTACACTACTACGACGACATATGGAAATCGATGAGTTAGAACGGAGTTGAGTGTGGTTTTCAGCAGACGGTAGATGAGAACATGAAGAAAGAGTAGGTGTGCTGTCTGGGTAGGGAGGAGGCTAGAGGACAATAACACAGCGGAGTTTTCGGGCAATGACCCCTTCGCCATCCCTTCGAATTCAGCAACAATTCCTCCCACCTTTACCTCATCTATTTTCATCCCAAAATTCTACCGATACATATAGCCATGTATATATTGATACTCCGTTGCCTGTTCGACCTGGACCCTATGTCTCTGCATTGGCATTCATCGCTATACCAACAGTCGTCGAAAATACCGATCATTTATTATCGTGTCAATCAAAATCATCCGGTATAATGCAAGGGACTGGTATTTATATCGGTAGGAAATAGTGCACATGTGCGCCTCTATGAGGAAAATTTAAGAATTTCAGTTGTCAACACTGCAATACTGCCAATTGTGTAATGCACTTCCTGTTCCTACTAATTATCTATGAAATAGAATTTCTAATTGAATATTTTCTGTATGAAAATCATAAAGTTTCATAATGCTTTTCATGATAGATTCCTTCATTGGCGTAGTAACATGTATTTCCTTTGAATTGCCAAGTGACAAAGCTCGAATATCTTAAAAGTGTTCTCGTCATCAATTGGAATTACCTTCGAGTACATAGATTTCGGAAATTTTTTGGCTATATATACAAATCCAATGAAAGTAAAAAAATTGGTTGAAACAATGAATCAGGATGGATCGACGATGCGTTGTATGAGATGGCGAGTCTAGAAGTTGCCGTCTTTTGCAGCAAGTATTACTTTTCTGTGCAAAAAATGAAGTTTTACCACTGTTGATATTTATAAATATTACCATGCCTCAAGCCTCAATGTCAAGCAGCACTTTGTCGGGGTGGGAACGAACTCAAGGTAAGTATATAGTAAGATGAAGCCGAGCAGAAATGAAGGGTGAGGTGAAAGAAGGAAGGTTTGATGGCAGTGGAAACTAGCCACCCCAGACGAAAAGTTGGGCAGCCAGACGAGGATATGTTGTTGTGCGTCAACGAGTCAAGCGTAAGGGTCGAAATTTCGCCGTTCACGGTAAATTCCGCGTTTCTATATGAACACATGTATGCACGTGCATTTATTACGGAACTTTGATCGTGGTGGCTGCAACTTTGATGAACGCTCTTGTGATGAAGAAAACAATATTCTCTCCATAAAATCTACTGATACCCATTTTCAGGAAGCCAGAATGATTAATTGACATTTTCCATGCATATCTTCATGATGATATACATATATCTAACTGAATTTTGATGAATCGGAAGTGAAATGACTACGAATGAATTACCAACAGTCTCCGCACTCTGCACCTCATACCTTTGTTCCACAAACTTAATTTCAAAATAATTCTATGTATAGATACAGATTTTTATTCAATGAATTGTCTATATTGCGACTAATAGACGTAATGTGCAATCACAGAAATGCGAAGGTGAACAAGCAATCCAATAAAAGACGAAAGAAAAACGTTAAAAATAAAAGTACATTGACGAACGATAAAGGTTTCTTAAATATTACGATGTCAAGAGGACGAAGAGAAAATAATAAATTTAAACAAATGTCCCAAGGAACGAAAGGTTATGTATAACGCAGATAAGAATATGCAGAAAAGGTGTACGTGGAATGATATCGTTGAAGAGAATTCCTGTAATGATTTGAGTGAGGGTGGGCCAAATGGTTATTCGGAAAGCGGGGAAATGGTGGATGGTGGATAGTATAAACGTATAAACCGTCTCTCGTCTCTCATTCCTCGTCCCTCGTTTCTCGTGTCTGTTGGAGGGTTCAATGCAACGGTGCCATGAGGGGCAAAGAGGAAGGCGCGCGGGCTATGGTGTGAGTTGCGTCTGGTGGCGCGACTTGACCCCGGTTGACCCGAGACTCCTCTTTCACTCCCCGCTTGTTCGTTCATGCCATCCGCACGTTTACCCACCCGCGCTCCATCTAACGCCATGCACTACCCCTAACGCCCTCATCGACGTGTCTTGCCTTGCTCATGTATATATACATAAATATACCATGCCGTCGTGAGGTAATTATTGATGCGTCCGTTACCGCTGCTACCGCCGCTGTCGACAACGAGAGAGTGATGTTACAAAAAGAGAAAGGAAGTGGGGCATCAGTGGTTCCGCTTGCGCACATTCATTCACTGTGGCCACCATACCCGTTTCATTTGTCATTGTTCGGCAATTAATGTCAATCTAAATTTCACTGTAATATGAAAGAACTGAGTGAATGATTGAATCTATAAAAATTATGGATAAATGTGAGATTTATGAATGATTTCGGGATGATATGAACAATGATCGAACATATCTGTTATTTTCTTCATAGAAATAAAATGAAAACTGGTGTGAAGAGAGGGACAGACACGGAGGAATACTACTGGGCACTTTTGAAACGTTTTCGGCGGACTTTGCTGTTTTTGTCAGATCGGACGCGAAACGGATTGGCAAGGCAGTAGTAAGTGGATGATGGTGGTGATGGTGGTGGTGGCAGCTAAGGAGTTATCGACCAGGTTAAGTCGACAAAATGGGTAGTCTCGTTAAGAGACTTCGTTACCTACGGATCTGCCACGTACACCCTCACATATATACATTTTTTAGAACTGAAACAGAGCAGGGGGAATCACAATAGAAGAAGGGGAAGGAAGAAACGATTGCACCAGGTGGGTTGAGTAAGGTACGATGAAAGGAGGTAAAGTAGCTTTGAAAGTTGCAACTTTACACTCTGATAAGTAGCGTATACGGTTTGTGGAAGTTGCGCGTTTATTGGCACCGCGTTTTAGTCACTTTTTTTTTTTTCTCTGTTCGTCATTGTTATTTCTCTGAAAATCGGTGTAACATGTGTTTCGGATGCAATATTATTAGAAAAGAAAAAATCAATGCCAAAACCGAGAATATAGAATAACAAATAACTCATATCTTTCACTCGCTCTCACAAAATTTCTTCCTTATTGTATGAAGTTCCATATTCAATGAATATAATATCGTCTTACTGTAGAGCACTTATTCTTCTATATCACAACTCATGTATAAATGGAGTTGACATGAAAGACAGTTGATCGCTGACGTGCCCCTAAAATTCTGTTTGCTCTTTCACTTTGATACAAAATAAAAGTATATTGTAGGAAGAAAAAACTTAAAACTATACTAGAATTAAATGTGAAGTCGTGGCCTACAGTGACAGTGTAACCGGTTCACGTTTGTTATATTATTCCATCGATATCCTCTGTAGAATAAATATATTGGAAGTTAGAGTTACGTAATGTTGAAAGAATGATACCATCCTGATAGTAGAGCAGCCATCTCCACTATAATCGTCAAGTGGCACATTAAATAATGCTGGCGCGCGACCCACTGGCACACTGGTTTTATGCAAATTCTGTTGACTCTCTCTCATTCGCTCATCCCTTGCTCTTTTATAGCTCCACTAGCCCTCTTCATTACCTTCTCAACTTCCTCATTCTTCCACAATGGAAATGAGTAACGCAATATATATATATATATATATATATATATATATTGTTTGCTTGCATAATCCCTTCCGTTCCCTACATATCCCACCGTATACTTTACTTAGTGAATTGTATATAGTATTTCAGTATTCATACAATGATTAATATTCAAAAATAACTGTCATCGTGTACAGTTGCATTAATCCCTTTTTTTCATTTCTGAAAATTGTGGGAACCACAACAGACAGTGCTCATATATACGTACATACGAATTTCCTTACTGGGAAATTTTTAGATGAATCTAGGAAAATTTGAGAGAACAACTGCAGGACAAAGGTGCAGATTCGCTTTCAATTCAACCTTCACCAAAATAAAAATTTCAATGTGAAGTTGAAGTTTTTCACTAAAATTGGATTTCAGAAAAATAATAAAGGCATTAGAGTTATAGTTAAGGGACAAATCGTTTAATATATAAAATCAAAATAGATATTACTGGGGAAATTTTGAATCACTTGTCATTCTTCTTCAATCGAAATGAGACAAATTTTTTACAGCCACGATTGCAACGCAAATCATGTTTTGTACTATTCTACTTGTGTATATATGTTTAAGCTCCATACACCATCCTATCCCTATGTTCGGGTTCGAAGTGCTCTACGCCACTCAACAATCCCGATGTAATTTCGCCGAGCACGGCCCGCCACCGCTGGTTGAAACGTCTTTCGTGCTGGCAGTTACCTCATAAATACACATATATATCGCAAACACTATTGCACAAGTCGTGTGCACGGTCGAGCTTTGGCCCGTCTAGTCGAGACGGCGTCGGCGGGCCACGTCGAGCTACGTTTCGGGGGTTGCGTGCGTTGGCCTCTGCGTGCGTCGTTCCGTTAAAGGTGGTTGAACTCTGGGCAAAAACGCTGCAGGCTCACAGAGCTGCCCGACCGTACAGACTTCATACGGGAGCGGGTGAAATAGAAGGAGAGGAAAACAAAAATGCAAGCAATATATAGTGGATAGCGAGGAAGGAAATGATGTCAGAAGGGAATACAAAACAAGTGGTGATGATAAAACGATAGATGGTTTGGTGGTAGTGCTGGGTCATAGATGCCTACGATTCAGACATCGTTCTCAAGTACAGTGTTCACGCACATACAATTCTCTGCTCAATAAATTCAACCTTTTCCACTACGTATCTACATGTATAAATGGATGAATTTTTAAATGTACACGATTACAAGAGAGTTTGTCCCGCTTAAATACTCTCCATCATTTCGCAAATACATTCAAGCGTTTTTATGAGAAAAAAGTATTACATGCAAAATGGATATGACTGTATAAAAGAGAGTGAAAGCCGTTGAGAAACATATTTTCCAAGAATTTTAACATATCTATCAACAAGCATTAGAGTTTGCTAATGCAACTGAAATATTTCAAATGACAAATATCTTTTTTTACATATGAGCGCACAATTATATGTCACCAAAATAAACACAGTATTATATGGTGTAACGCATATATGACGGTACGTATACATATATATGTGTGTATGCATCTTGAATGTATATATTGTAACTCACTCATTACCGCGCGATTTATTAACGCAACCATTTACTTCAACAGACGTAAATGGTCTATACAAACGGCCTAATCATGGGAATCGCCGTCTCAGAAAATATTCCAATGCGTATTTATATAAGAACAAACTTGAATAAGCCACGAGAAGGACATTATTCAGATAGGCAAAATGAAAATGAGTGAAACAGAAACAAAATGCGAAACTACATAAATGTGGAATGACACGAAATTACGTCATTATTGTGAATGTGAATTAGCTCGAAGATGCCAACCTTATTTTAGCGACTTTATTTACGGTGATATAGTCATGGAGACAATTATATATCAATCTGATTGCTACATTTGCGAATATTTGTAATCATTTATGCGTGCTGTTATTATTGATTTTGTTATATACTAGAGTTACTTTTAAATAATTCCACACTAGTCTATGCAGAAACTGCAATAGTTTCTACGGACAGGTGCCCAGAGAAAATATTCATACAAATATTTGATAATACCATACACCTCTGAATGAAATTTGAGTTTCATAGAAAATTGATAAATGGGATGTTTACTAAATTGAACATTTGTGAAGATATATTTATGGTCAATAACATTTATCTATATTTGCACAATTTACATTTGAAAACGTTGGGAATGAACAATTGATTGGTAATGATTGCTTGAAAGTTGTGTGTGCGTGAAAATCGTAGACAGGATTATAAGTGCCTATTTATATATGGTTATTCTTATATATGTACGGTGATGGCGTCTGGGAGTATGGCAGTCTGAGAGACCCACACATAATTGTGTAATGCTACCAATTTGCAGCACATATTTTTTTCTTCGAGAATGGCAAACGCTCTGTGAATATGTTTGACGAAAAAAAAAAAAAAAATAAAGAAACGCGAGAAAGAGGCAAAGCGTATGCGTGTCTCTTCCCAAGGTATCATCTTCAATAAATACACACACGTAGACACACGTATATATATATTGCATGTAATGCGATACAAGTATGTGGTCTTACGCGCCACGGCGTTTATAAGATAATGGTGTAATCAATATTCTTTAGCGCTCCAATCAGTTCTAACCGAAGAAACTAACGCTACTTGCTATTGCTGAACGCGTTGTTGCCTCGTGTTATTTCAACCCTCTTGCCATAATCTGTATGGCCTTAACATAAGAAGGAAGGAAATCATTTCGATGATGGATATAATAACGATGTGAAGTATACGTGCGTGCAGATTCCACTTTTTTCTGCATTACTCATCAAGTTAAATGCGTATGGCGCCATATATTTTTTAGGTTCAGTACTGAGGTCGTCTGTATTGTTTGCGTAACACTGTACAACATCGAATAACACATCAGTATCTAATTCCTATATATATATATATATATATATTCATCATGGTATTCAAGATGATTGTTTCATTCATTATCGTATAAACTCTAAACTCTCTCTCTCTCTCCCTCTCCCTCTCTCTCTCCCTCTCTAATCTTTACTTCTCGTTTGTTTTCAGTTGCACATTACCTCTCATTCGCATTCAATATGAAGCTAAACAATGAATAGATGATAAATTCAAAAAGATGCATTAAGTATTTTGACAGAGTTTGATATATGATTGTTTGCCAATATATATATATATATATGCCTTCAAACACAAGAAAATCGGGAGGATGGAAATGAAAATTAAAAGTGGAACAAAACAGACCGATGAAATGATGGTTTTTACTAACGATAAAGAAAGAAATACAGCATAATCCGGACTCTGGTGCTGTAATGGACGAGAAATGGAAGTCTGCGTGGAGGAGACACAGACGACGTTATCGACCGTCCGTACTCCTCCCAGACCACTCGATCTATCTTTCTCACTTCCACCAATGTCATGAACCTCTAACGTTCACTCACTCGTTCACTACTCGATGTTATACACTATCAGCATGATGAGCTGTGTGTCCCACTACCACATTCTGCTACTTTCCATTCTACTGTCTATGCGTATACACGCACAACTTTTGTTATTCACTAGAAATACACACAAACCCATCCTCTCGTTTATATCTATATCACGCACGCGCTATTATGATGTCGCGAGATTCATGAGCATTATGCACATATGTGAACACACTTGCATTCAAAGGGGAATATTCAAAGATTTTCTCAAGGACCATATTTGTATCGCCTTATAGTGGGTGAAGATAAAAATCAATTGCAAGTAATATATATCCCATGCGCATGGTTGTTGACATCCCTTATTAATATATACATCTGCATTCAAATATGTATGTATATAAGATTTATGTGAAGCCGCCGCGCAAAGCAGCGTGTTAATCGCTCGGCTCTGTGATATAAAAAGGGTTAAAGGAGTTAATGCGAAATAGGGGGGGGGGGGGGGGGGGGGGGGGGGAGGAGGGAGG